>BJFM01003944.1:0-12266 GCA_016586285.1 Arothron firmamentum | reverse complement strand
GGGGGGGGGGTTTGTGTTCTTGTCGTTTTCTCTTTTCTCCACCAGGGGACGTGGTGAGCCAGGACGATCATCATTGCATCTCCCGTGGTGACTTACCTGAGCAGACCTGAGATTTTACTGAGCTTCAGTCGCTTTTCCCCTCAACGGCTTCTCTTTCTCTCTCCAAAGGCTCACCACGGATCCCGCTGAGTGGATTTACTCGCTATTTTACCGGTAGGACTCTCGCAGAAGCGTGCTTCTGCAACAAGACCGGATCGCCTGCTAACCGTTTATCCTTCCTGCATCCCCTCAAGGAGTGTTTTCAGTTATTTTTGTTCGCTCGCCCAATAAAGGATAGATTTCTGTTTATACCGCTGTGGACTTTGCGTTTGGGCTCCGCACCTAACCAAAACCCTAACAGAACAATCCGACCAAGATGGACCCAGCAAAGGTGCAGCATCCCTGTCGGGACAGGGTTCACTTTTCGGTTGCCATCAGGAGCTGATCCACTGCCTCATGAAAGGGACCACCAGGCATACGCAGAGCGTCGAAGCCCTAACACGGCAGATTGCAGACCTGTCCTCGCAGGTCTCTGCAATTGCGGGCCACTCAGCCACCCAGGAAGGAGCCTTCGCCCACACACCATCAGTACAGGACTCTCATGTCTGCGATCCTGAGCTAGTCGGAGGAGACCTGGGCAAGTGTAGCAGCTTTTTGCTGCAGTGCCGCCTCGTTTTTCAGCAGCGTTCCCTCTCATTTTACACCGACTCAGCAAAGGTTAATTACGTTATCGGCCTGCTGAGGGGGACTGCTCTGACGTGGGCACAAGCTTTGAGCACTCGATGGCAGATCGACACCCTAACATACGAGGAACTGGAGACGCAGCTCAAGGCAATTTTTGATCGGCCGAGTTATGCGGCTAATGCCACAGACCGTCTCCTCTCCATCCGGCAGGGTGCACGGACAGTCCCCGATTACACCGAGTTTTTGACGTTGGCGGCGGAGGCGGGCTGGAATGACCCGCCGCTGCTGGGAGTTTTCCGCCGTGGGCTGAACCAGCAGCTGCTGGATGCCGTGGCTCTTCGTGGTCGTCTGGTGGACCTGGACAAGCTCATCTCCGTCGCTACGGAGCTGGACGCTTATTTCGGGATCAAGCGACCTCTCCAGCGCATATTCCTTCCCCTCTCCGCCCTCTCCCCTTCAGTCCCACACCGCTAAGTCTACCACCTGTCCCTGGGCCCCCTCCAGCAGGGGGGCGAGTCCACCCAGCTGGGGAAGGCTCGACTAACTCCAGTCCAAAGACAGAAGCGAGTAGCAGCTGAGGGCGGGCCTTTACTGCGCTCAGACAGATTGTTTCATCATCTCCTGCCCTGTTTGTCCGGCGCGCCCAAAGGAGTGAGCTCGTCGGCACATGCAGGGGTGCTAGCGAGTGCTGACTCATCCTGCCCCCCCTTCTTCCTCACGCCTGATGCTTCCCGGGACCCTCCCGACTCACGGATCCCTCCCTTTATCCCTCTTGGTCGACTCGGGCGCGGATGATAATTTCATTGATGAGAGCCTCGCACGGCAGGTTCACATCCCCACCGAGGCTCTTCCGGCGCCCAGGACTATTTTAGACCTAAACGGCAGGCCCATCGCTACCGTTTCCCGTCGCACCAATGCGCTAACTCTCATCATCTCAGGTAACCACTCAGAGCAAATTTGTCTTTTCCTGATTCTCACCTATGCAGCTCTTGCAGTCCTGGGGCTCCCCTGGCTTGCTCGCCACAACCCTCGGCTAAATTGGGCAAGTGGCTCACTGGCTGGTTGGAGCGCAGCGTGCCACTCACGCTGCCTCCGTTCTGCGCTGTCGCCCTCCTCACACGCCGCCCCCCGGCAGACCAAGCCTCCGGACCTGTCAAACGTCCCGGAGCAGTACCACCACCTAGCGGAGGCATTCAGCAAGCGGCGCGCGCTCTCACTCCCCCCACACCGCCCCTACGACTGCAAGATATACCTGCTTCCCGGCGCACCCCTCCACTCCAGTCGCCTCTTTAACCTATCACGGCCGGAGCGAGAGGCGATGGAGGCCTACATTGGTGAGTCGCTGGCCTCGGGCTTCATTCGCCCATCATCCTCACTGGTAGGCGCAGGATTCTTTTTTGTGGGGGAAAAAGGACGGCTCACTACAGCCGTGCATTGACTACCGGGCGTTAAACGACATTACAGTGAAGAACAAGTATCCTCTACCTCTCATTGACGCTGCTTTCTCCCCTCTGCATAAGGCCCGCATCTTCACTAAATTGGACCTCAGAAATGCATACCACCTCGTCCGCATCCGCAAGGGAGACGAGTGGAAGACTACCTTTAACAGGCCTCTGTGGCATTTTGAATATCTGGTTATGCCTTTCGGCTTGACCAACGCCCCCGCGGTTTTCCATTCGTTGGCGAACGACGTGTTAGGGGACATGCTCTACTAATTCGTGTTTGTGTATATTGATGATATTCTTAATTTTTCTGAGTGCCTGGAGGAGCACATCCAGCACGTCCACCTCGTCCTTCGCCGCCTCCTGGAGAATCAGTTATTGTTTAGCTGAGAAGTGCGAGTTCCATGCCCCCGCAGTCACCTTTTTAGGGTTTGTGGTCCAGCATGGTCAGCTCGCTCCAGGCCCCGCCAAGATTCGAGCGGTGGCAGAATGGCCAACCCCCTCTTCCCTCAAGGAGCTCCAGTGCTTTGCTAATTTCTACAGGAGGTTCATCCGCGACTTCAGGACACATTTTGGGCGGCCCCTCTTACCCGTCTCACCTCCACCCTCAGACCATTTTCGTGGCTCGAGGAGGCAGGAGCAGCTTTCTCAAAACTGAAGTCCTTATTCTGCTCTGCTCCTATTCTCTCCCACCCAGACCCCAGTTCATCGTGGAGGTGGATGCTTCGGACATCGGGGTTGGTGCGGTCCTTTCCCAGCGGGACCCTGCGGACCAGAAACTCCACCCCGCGCCTTCTTCTGCCGGCGACTCTCCCCTGCTGAGGCAAACTATGATGTGGGCAATCGGGAACTGCTGGCGATGGTGCTTGCACTGCAGGAGTGGCGCCACTGGCTGGAGGGCTCAGCGCTCCCATTCCTGGTATGGACCGATCATAAGAACCTGGAGTACCTGCACAGCGCCAAGCAGATGAACTCCCGACAGGCACGGTGGGCACTCTTTCTCGGGCGTTTTAGCGTTACCCTCTCCTATCGCCCGGAGTCCCGCAACACGAAGCCCGACACCCTCTCGCGACAGTTCTCACGGGCCCCCACAGACCCGGACCCGGGCCCCGTCCTTGCTCCTTCCTGCTTTGTGGGGGCTTTGACATGGCAGGTGGAGGAAAGAGTCCGCAACGCTCAGCGCTCTGTCGCCAGCCCGGCAGCTACGCCCCCTAACCGGCGTCCGGAGTCCGTCCGGTCTGATGTTCTCCAGTGGGGGCACTCCTCCCTCCTTGCCTGTCATCCCGGCCTCTCCCGAACTCTCCATCTCCTCCAGCAACGTTTCTGGTGGCCCTCCCTGACCCGACACGTACGGTCATTTATTGCCGCCTGCCCCGTCTGTGCCCGAGGAAAGACCAGCCACCAACCCCCCGCTGGTCTGCTCAAACCCCTGCCGATTCCCCACCGTCCTTGGTCCCACATCGAGGTGGACTTCGTCACCGGTCTGCCTCCCTCTAATGGCCACACCGCCATACTCATGATTGTCGACCGCTTCTCCAAGGCCGCCCAAGCCTCTGCCCAAGCTTCCGTTGGCAGCAGAGACGGGAGTAATTCGGGTCCTCCACGTTTTCCGGCTCCATGGCATCCCGTCTGACATCGTTTCGGACAGAGGTCCCCAGTTTACCTCCCAGGTCTGGAGATCCTTTTGCTCAGCTCTGGGGGCGGCGGTTAGTCTCTCTTTGGGGTACCACACCCAATCCAACGGCCAAACGGAGAGGACAAACCAGACCCTGGAGAGCACGCTCCGGTGCATTTCAACCCACAACCCCGCATCCTGGAGCTCGTTCCTGCCCTGGGCGGAATACGCCTATAACTCGCAGATCTCGGACGCTACTGGTATCGCTCTATTCATCACTTCTTTGGGTTATCAACCTCCCCTTTTTAGCTTCCAGGAAGACGAGGTGGCGGTCCCCTCTGTGCGGGCGAACCTGCTCCGCTGCAGCGGCGTGTGGAGACAGGTCCACTCCGCTTTGCTGCGCTCATCCCTGGAGACCCCAGAGGCAGACAAACCGCCACAGGGTCCTAGCGCCCCTGTACCGCCCGGGCCAGAGGGTTTGGCTGTCCTCAAAGGACCTTACTCTCCAGGTCAAGGCAAGAAAGCTGGCGCCTTGCTTCGTCGGCCCGTTCGAAGTGGCCAAGATGGTGAATTCTGCGGCGGTGTGCCTCCGCCTGCCACCCTCTCTCCTGGTGCACCCTACGTTCCAGGTCTCCCGGGTAAAGCCGGTCTGGGAGTCAGAGCTGTCTCCTCCGGGGACGCCTCCCCCTCCTCCCCGGATGCTCGACGGGGTCCCGGCTTTCAAGGAACGGCACATCCTGGACGTCCGCCGTCGAGGCCAAGGTTTCCAGTACCTGTTAGACTGGGAGGGCTACGGTCCCGAGGACAGGCTATGGATTCCTCGGCGCCACATCTTAGACGGGAGGTTGCTCCGCGACTTCTACCGGGCTCACCCGGAGAAGCCTGGTTGGACGCCAGGAGACGTCCGTTGGGGGGGTTACTGTCAGGATCCGGGCGCTTTGGGGGGTTTTTGTGTTCTTGTCGTTTTCTCTTTTCTCCACCAGGGGACGTGGTGAGCCAGGACGTTGCCGAGGACAGACACAGCTGATGCCAATGATCATCTGGTGATCCATTTAAGGCCTCAGCACCTGTTCCAAGGCGTCAGATCATCATTGCATCTCCCGTGGTGACTTACCTGAGCAGACCTGAGATTTTACTGAGCTTCAGTCGCTTTTTCCCTCAACGGCTTCTCTCTCTCTCTCTCCAAAGGTTCACCACGGATCCCGCTGAGTGGATTTACTCGCTGTTTTACCGGTAGGACTCTCGCAGAAGGTGCTGGAGCTCACCAATCCTGGCTGTCTGACGCAAAGGCTTATTCTAAATAACTCCATCAGCCTCCTGTGTGTCTCCATGGAACAGACTGCTTCAGGGAGGAGGTGGTGTGGGAAAAGGAGCCATGAAGAAGGAGGGGCTGTGAATGACTTTGTGGCCGTGTTCTTTATTTTTGGGCTGACCACACAGCTTGCACAAGAATTGCCTCTTCCTCAAAGTGGAGGAGGCTGTGGTGGCAGAGGTGGAGGCTGCGATGGCAGAGGTCGTGGCGGCAGAGGTGGAGGCTCCAGATTGTATATAACGGTAATGTTCTAGTGCCATGGGCCCGCGGTGGGACACAGCCTCCTCCGACCGATCTTCCAAAGGCCGGAAGACCATGGGGTGGGCTGGTTACAGCGGTCCAGCCAGCAGAACCCCGGATGATTGCAGACGTTCTGCTGCTACCAGCTCAGCAGTCGGCTGTAGAACTGCCGCAGGGACAAAGTCCACCATTGCCGCCTTGTACCATCTGTTGTACCTGTTGGAGAGATTTTAAAGAAGGGAATTTTTTGAGTCTTGACTGTGTTTGATGCTGACTTCTGTTTGTTTGCTCGCTCGTTCGCTCAGCAACATTTATCCCACCACTGCATCAGCGTCCTCTTGTTGACCGGGTACAGCTGGATGGGGGCCGCCTTCATGAGTTCTGCACTGCGGCTGTAAATGTTGCAGATGGCAGTGTAATCATGAAGGATGGCTCCCCAGCGATTGACCCGGACCCCGGCGAGGGTGCGGTCCTCCTTGTGCAGGTTGCACAACTCCAGGAAGACGCTCTCCACCAGCCGGCTAAGGGGCGGGCTGTGAGCTGCCCCCGACCCGGTTCCACCCACAAATGTCACGTGTCATTTCTCATCACATTAATCAAACCGTCCACATCAATGTTGACATCAAGTGTTTACAGCAGCTTACAGCAGCATGGCAGGAAAACTGAAGATGGTGTGCCAGATCCATCTGGCCGAGGATGCCAGGGCTCCACGCTGACCACTTCCTCCTCCAGCTGAGGCACTCCAGGTACTTGGTGCCCAGGCTGAGATGGCTCAGAAACAAAAACTGCATGTAGCATCCACACAAACAGTGTCAGCATAATACACGTTGCGCAAATGATTCTGACAGATTCGCACACACACTTAAATTCAATCTGCCTTGCAGCCGTCAGCAGGTCCTCGTCCGAGGGCTCTGCGGTGGGAGCGGCAGCTGCTGCTGCTGTTTGTGTACAAAGAAGAAATGAGTGGGACTGTCAACATATCAGAATGTTTAACCTGCTGGCGCCTGTTTTGCGGCCTGGTCTCGCTCTCTGTTGCGGCTCGCGATGTAGGCCTGCAGAGAGCTGACCCTGGAGCCCGGCTTGGAGCCCAGGTGTTAGGGTTTCCACATTGTGGCTTTTGGGTGTTTGGGTCAGGGCTTTATGTTTAGTTTTCTGGTGTTTGGTTTTTGGGCTTGTTTCTGTTTTTGTCCACTAGGGAGCGTGGCAGACTGGATCTTCGCTGGTGACGGGGCGCAGCTGTGGCTGATCAGCAATCAGGGAGAATAAGAGGCAGCTGCACCCGAGCACCAGCGTTGGATTGTTGTGTGTCCTGCAGAGCGGTAACCTGCTCCCTCCTCAGCGCAAGGTTTGGCTGCCTTTTATGGACTTTGGATTGATGTGAGTTTCTGTCCCTGGCTTCAGGATTGCCACGTTCCCTGGGAGGAGGTTTGAGTTCTGGTTTGGTTACCCTGCGGTGGAGCACCCCCCTGGGAGGACTCTTGTTTTCAAGAGGATCGTTTTTTCCTCCAGTTGGAGCGCTTTCTGTATTTTCCTTTTGTCCCCCAAATAAAGGGGTTTTACTCGGAGCACCTCCTGTAGTGTCTGCATTTGGGTCCTCAAAAAACCCGCCCCTAACACCAGGTGTAGGATCCATTTTTTGTAGCTGCGACGGCAGAGGGAGGGAGACGCATGGATCACAGCTCCAAACACGCTGAAACAAGCCAAAAATGTAGAGACGCTCACCTCCAAAAATCCGGGTCGTCCGACTCATACAGGGCCCTGTAGGTGAGCTGGGCGTGGATGCCGAAGCCAAACAGCTGGTCATCCATTCCCAGGACAGACGGAGACCCCTCCCGCATCCGACACTCCCTGACCAAGAGCCTCGTCTGAGTTGTGAAGAGTTGTGCGTAGGACACCAGCAGAGACTGGGAGCTGTCCCCGCTGTCCCGCTCCTTCAAGTGGGACGCCACCACGCTGCAGGCGTAGCCGGCGTCATTTTCCAGCAGCCACTTGAAGGTTTGACCCTGGTACTGGCCAAATCGGAGCTCTCTCTCACCCAGCACCACATGGCCACATTTGGGGTCACATGGCCACATTTGGGGTTGCCGCCGGCCTGGTGGACCGGAGCCTCAGCCTCCTGCTTCACCACCTCCGGGGTCTTCAGCCGATACACCTTGTCTGGCCCGTACCTACGGTAGGTTTGGGCCAGTTTCAGCGCCTCTGCTGAAGGTCGGAGGCTGATCTTGGCTGACTCAGGCTGTTTAAGAAATTTGCGCTTATTGCTCTACAAGAAAAGAAGCAAAAGCACATAGATTTATCAGCAGTATGCGGTCTCAAAATGGCAGCTGCATTATCCACTTTCATATGTCTGGTTACATTAAAAAATAAAATAACATGAATTTCCACTCATCATACATGCTCCCTTTATTGCTGGTTCTTGTTATGTTTGAGGCAGAATTCAGGACCCAAATGCAGACCAGCGGAGCAGAGTCGTTACTTTAATGTCCAACAGGGTAAAAAACACAAAACACTCGTATCGAGGAAAAGAGTAATTGATGAACCAAAAAACACTCCAACGGAGTTCAGGAAAACAGTCGCACAAACAGAAAACAACAGAAAGCGCTCACTAAGAGGGTACGGAACCGAGAAACCAAAATGCACTCCAACGGAGGTCAAAACACAAAAAGCAGTTCACAAGCCAGAACTCCTCGGCTGACCGGCGAGCCACAATACCTCCCTTGCTCCAGGGGAAAACAATCCAAGTTGGTAATCCAAAAAGTATTCCAAAAAGCTCAAAGTCCAGACTCCACAAGTGTTCAACAACAATCTGACACCCGACGGCTGCCAGACTGCGTCCTTAAATACTACGGTGATTGGAAATGCCCAACAGGTGTGACGGCTCCGGGGAATGAAGGAGACTGGCGCCATCTAGGAGGCAGGAGCGAGACCAGCCCCTAACAGGTTCTGACCATTTCCCTAATTCCATCGACTAACACGTTGTAATGTAATAGTTAATTCGGAAATAATTCCAAAGAAATTAGCGTAGGAAACCATCACTATTACTGCGACGTAATACTTTTTTTTAAGGACGTAAGAAACTTAACTATCGCTGTGACGCTGTAATGTAATTAATAATTCGGTAATAATTCCAAAGAAATTAGCGTAGGAAACCATCACTATTACTGCGACGTAATACTTTTTAAGGCCGTAAGAAATATCACTATCGCTGTGACGCTGTAATGTAATCAATAATTCGGTAATAATTGCACTGAAATGACCGTTGCAAAACGTCGTCGCCGCTGTGCAAAGACATGGACGACGAACCGAGACGGAGGACCGTTAACCGTAGGACCGTTAACCGTAGGACCGTTAACCGTGTCGCCATGCGACTCGCCATTACGAAAGCAGAACATTCACGTCGCCTGAACGGCGTTTCGACGAGCGTCGCTTCACACGAATTGTTTCGAACGGGACACGGGACGCCGCCGCTCGCTAGATAATAATTGTTCGACAGACGACAGAATAATCGGAAAGACTCAGAAAATTCAACTTACCTCCAGCATCTTCGTTCGTTTCAAATTGTCGCACGAGCTTCGTCGGTTAAAAGTCAAGTCGAGGAGGCGGGAACCCGCCGGCGACGCCCCTCCCCCGCAATTCTGTTCTTGTTTCCCAGGCACAAAAAGGGGGAAGAGTGTGTATTTTTGTAGTACTTGCATATCCACTTCAATAGGTGGAAGTGTCGCTCTCATTGTCAGAGTGTGCGAGAGGGAGACGAACGAAAAAATCATGAAAAAATATTTAACAGGTATGAAACGAAAGGCGGAGAGAGACGGAGATAAAGAGACAAACAAAGTCACCCAAAAGCTAAGACAGCATATTCAGACATTCGGCACATTTTTCATCGAAAACGCGGCGAATCTGGCCAGCAATCATCCCGCTTTGTGAACGCTGCTTCAGTAAACCAGCACAAATTGTTTTGTTCATTTTTGTTTCGTAGGTTAAAGTGTTTTATATATTGTGCTTTTGAGTTAATGTTGCAGATCAATTTAAATATTATTTATTGATGTTATTCACCTGTAAGTTTATTTTCAGTATCAAATGGCAGTAAATGTTTCTATTTTAAATAAGGTTTTTGGTTTTTTAAATTTCAGGCAAATTGAGGCAGTTTAAATCTTTTCTGTTACAGATGAAAAACAATGTTAATAAAGTTATTCTTTGGTGGAAGTTGATCGATGTTTCTTTTTTCTTTTCTTTAATGTTAACAAGGGTACAATGTTATGCAGGGGTACTTTTAACAATTTCAAAGACATGGTGCTATTTATAGTCGTGGTGGGGGGGCAAAATGCTTTCTTCTACAGAAAATAATTGAGAAGCACTGCATTATAGAAAGCCAAAAATAAAATGGCATATTAAATTTTAAATCATTCCAACTGACAAAGTATAACACAAAAATATTGGAATGTATACTGTACATTTCAACACAAATATATGCACGTAAAATTTCCTTAGTTTCTGATACGTTAAAAACTGCCTATAAACGCAACCGCTGAAAGTGATCATTTTTAACAGTTTCATTCAGATGCTGATTTACTAATTACTGACCATTTACCCTCATTTTAAAAAAGTCTCTGAAGAGCTCAAAGCAATGCTCGAAAAAGAAGAAAAAAGGAATTTCAAGAGGAAGTGAAAGACACCAGCAGAAAGAATCAATCACAGAGGAAATAAAGACGACTGTTATGACAAAGCAAAGCTAACTTGTGTGTTTCAGCAAAAGTCTGGATTATTTTTGTCCAAATATTTGTGAAATAGTACACTGTAGGGGCAGTCGTTAGCCTACTGGCTTGTGTTCGCTCACCTCTGGGCACGTGAAGCTCGTTCCAGGCACACCTTCCTGTCCCAGCCGCAGAACGCATCTCTGGTGAAGACGCAGTCATAACATGAGGTGTACCTCATCGGTAACTGCACGAGTCCAGAGGAGAGGCTCACAGATACTATGTACAACAAAACATTGAATCATTCATGCGGCAACTGTACGTTTGCAAGTTGTTCAACCAAGGTTAGATTTTTGTTGGCAACTGGACTTAGAAAGGTTGATCTTGAAGACGTTCTTCAGAACTGAAGAAGCCTTCTGGAGAGAAGGCAAAACGTCTTCAAGATCAACCTTTCTAAGTCCAGTTGCCTACAAAAATCTAACCTTGGATACCGATGACCTGGATGAATGAGAACCTTCACAGACATCAAGTTCTTCAGCATTAGAAAACCTTCATCAAGCACATACCGGTACTTTTTTTCCGCAGAAAAAAAGTGAGGACATTATCAGGGAGGCCTGGAGAGACATTGATGCTCTGGGATCTGTTCACATCTGGAATACACAACAAAGAAACACAAAGGACCGCAGATGATTAGAGAAGGGTGACACTGAAATACTCCATGAAAGAGTGTTGGAAGGCTACCGATCCAGGTCTAGGCTCCGGCACCCTCCCTGTGTGCTCCCTCCACTCTGAGTCTCGTACCTCCATTAATGGCCCTTCAAAAAGCTTCTGTACATCCGAGGAAATCATACTGGCACATAGCGGATGCTTTGATATTCTTCCTGGAAAACAATCAGACACCACAGAGGCCATCCAGAGGTCAACCTGGGGATTAATGATTCAGGGGGAGTGTTATAATTGGATAGTTTGAAGATGGACCCACACGCAGGATCGAAATAAGACCAGATTTAATGCTCACAGGGAAAGCACAGTCTACACGCGTCCAGATGGAAAATAAACACAAAGCGCTCCACCGGAGGATTTTTAGAGTAACAATCAAACAAAATCTAGACAACCGAAAATCACTCCCACGGAGGAACAAGGCTACGGAGGCAAAACACAAAACAAACGGAAGACGCTCCAACGGAGGTTAGTCGCAACAGAGAGGGAACCCAGGTTGCCAGCCTGGGTCGGAACGGGAGACACACGCAGTGGCTCAGACGGAGCGGGCACAGCCTGCGGACGAGGAAACCTCGGGAGAAGAAACGGGAAGAGTTAGACGCAACCAGGTAAGTACAAGCCACCATTCGGAGCACGCATTTACGCACCAACGAGACAGTACGGTCCGACGCCGGCGTCCCAGCGGCAGCGCCTTAAGAGGAGCCCACTGATGAGGGAGATGAGGCACAGGTGCGGGACACCGGCTGAGGGAGAGACACCACGCCCACTGCAGAGACGCGCCGAGGCGGGAAAAAACAAAACAAGAACCAGCCAACAGGAAAAGAAAAAACCAAAATCCCAACAGGGAGGTCATCATCTGTCTCCCAGATTGAAATACAAACACATCACAGATCATAGACCTCCAGTCTCAGGATGCACCTTTGTGGCTAAGAGTGTGGGTGTTATGATGTTAGGGCCCTCTTAGATCTTATCAGTCTTTCTTGAATGAGTGGGACGACCATCACTGACAGCTATGTGATTTTTCTCGCTTCATCTCCAGTAGCTACTGCTGGGTTACACTCCTGGAGGAACTGTTTTTTTCAGCACCACATTCACTTCCCCCGATGAGTCAGCCTAATTTTTGGTTTTGTCAGTGCACCTACAAGTAGGAAAGGAAAGGCTCTTCCAAAAACATAACAGCAGCATGAGATGGAAACCAGTTTACATCAAAATGTACACCTTAAAGGTGAGATCAGTCATGGTGTCACATTCTTCCACCCATTGTGTGCCTACCTCAGCCTTCAAATGCATTGAAGTGAGAGGGAAGAGATAGAAGTGAAACTAGAACCAGTTTTCAAGTCGTGATGAGTCGTAGCGCTCAAAGGCTTAGTCATTCATGCACACTTGAGTCTAACTGAGGATGACTACCACACTACACACACGATTTTCTAAATAAAACTAATCTGTGTAGATCCAAGTTTGCTCCATGTGTCACAGCTGCCGGCCTGCTCCGGCTCTCACCCTCCCCTTACCTGCTCATCTCA
>BJFM01003943.1:0-23849 GCA_016586285.1 Arothron firmamentum | reverse complement strand
TATATATATATAATATATATGTAATATATACTTTTCACGGCTTTGTTGTTTCGCGGATTTTTTTAGTGCAATTTTTTTTAATACTTTTTTAAACAGTGTATTGTGTTCTGCATCCTGATTGGCTAAGGGACTGACCAGCGTGAACAGTCTCCGTGCCTCGTCTGTGTACAGCTTGGCAAATTTACATTTGCAAATTTTCTTCATGACAAAATGTATTGTATTTTACGGAGTGAGGCGGGTTTATACCGGGTGCGGTATAAACCCGCGGCCCGGACTGATTTCTGCTGTCTGGCAATTTATCGGCTGCGTCCGCGCTGTGTGCGTTTATAAAGATCGCGAGGAGGGATTATGAGGCCGTAACATTAACATGTATTTGAATAGCAAACAGGTTTCTATTTCGCGGATTTTGTTTATCACAGGGGATTTTCAGAACGTAAGCCCCGCGATAATTGAGGGTTAACTGTACTGTATTTTCCGCACTATAAAGCGCACCAGATTATAAGGCGCACCTTCAATAAATGGCCTATTTTGAAACTTTTTTATGTTGTTTGTATTTTACGCACTGTAAGGCGCACCTAAAAGCCTTTAATTTTCTCAAAACCCGACAGTGCGCCTTATATATGGAACAATATTGGTTAATTGTGGATACCGTAGTCGGGGGGCGTGGTCGAAGTAACAGCGGTTAAATATGTAAGGGAATTCCAGTCCCACACCATTTGCACTAATGTTTGATTTACTGTTGTACATGTTTACTGAATCTGGGAAAAGTTCCCCTTCACGTTTCTGAATGCACTAACTACGTGATAAACCTTGCGGTTGGTAAAAGATAAACTGTGTTGTGAAAATACCAGGTCACTGACGTTACCTCGAGGAAAAAAATAACCGTTTGAACCGTGACAAATGGAGTTGGAAATACATTGTTTTCAATGAGGGTGGCGCAAATAAGTGCTGCTGGTACGTACGGTACCGTATTGTGAATGCACGAACTTGTTTTGGAGTGAACGAAGTTGTCAGATTGCTGGTTTGTTGTTAGGGTTTCCACATTGTGGCTTTTGGGTGTTTGGGTCAGGGCTTTATGTTTAGTTTTCTGGTGTTTGGTTTTTGGGCTTGTTTCTGTTTTTGTCCACTAGGGAGCATGGCAGACTGGATCTTCGCTGGTGACGGGGCGCAGCTGTGGCTGATCAGCAATCAGGGAGAATAAGAGGCAGCTGCACCCGAGCACCAGTGTTGGATTGTTGTGTGTCCTGCAGAGCGGTAACCTGCTCCCTCCTCAGCGCAAGGTTTGGCTGCCTTTTATGGGACTTTGGATTGATGTGAGTTTCTGTCCCTGGCTTCAGGATTGCCACGTTCCCTGGGAGGAGGTTTGAGTTCTGGTTCGGTTACCCTGCGGTGGAGCACCCCCCTGGAAAGACTCTTGTTTTCAAGAGGATTGTTTTTTCCTCCAGTTGGAGCGCTTTGTTTTTTCCTTTTGTCCCCCAAATAAAGGGGTTTTACTCGGAGCACCTCCTGTAGTGTCTGCATTTGGGTCCTCAAAAAACCCGCTCCTAACATTTGTATTCTCCTACCGGTAATAAAGTTTGACTGACTGACTTATCTGACTGTTTTGTTGACATTTCCTTTAGCACAGCTTCATCTGGTGGATGCATAATGCAACCCCAGCCACTACAGCAGTTTCTATTCAATGTGCCATATAGTGCGGTGCGCCTTATATATGAAAAAAGTTTCAAAGGCCATTTATTGAAGGTGCGCCTTATAGTGCGGAAAATACGGTATAAGGTGCATAGAATAGAAACTACTGTAGTGGCTGTGGTTGCGTTATGCATCCACTAGACCACTATACAGTGTGTATATATATATACGTACTGTATATACACACACATATATACGTATATACACACACACCGTATAGTGTGTGTGTGTGTGTGTATATGTATGTGTATATATATATATATATATATATATATGTAGTATATGATGTCTCCAAGGAAACTTAAAATATTCTTAAAGTGTATGTTACTCTGCAGCAATGCATTTCTTTACTGTTTTCATCTCAGCACAAGTCCATGCCCTGTGTCACTTCTTTTTGTTTCACCCTTAATTAAAGGAGGAGGATTATTAATCTCGTCATACTGAGTGCTAATGACCTGCAGGAGTCTTGCCTCCCACACAGAACTCTGGGAAAACAAAGAATAAATTGCAGCATACAAGTGTCTTTGTCTGGAAGTGTGTCTGGAGAGAGACAGAGCAGCACACAGCTCATGAGAATGTATGAGTTAGGGTTTAACCCAGGGGGTCCGCTGGAGAAGGGGTTAACGGGTCATGGGTCACCTGTGGCCTTACAAAAAGGGCTTGAGTCCTGCACAAAAAGACTCATTAGCATCATCTCTCGCCTAGTCTCTAACAGTGATGGATCAGCAGCTGCACATCCTGACACACTGATGAGAAGGAGAGGGCGAGGGAAGGGGGGTGGGGGGTGGACATCTGTAGATATGTAACAGCATGCTTCTGCCCAGAACACAGTCTGCTGTGTAGCCCGCAGCAGACCATCTCATTTTGACTGCCTCCCACCTGCATCCCATTGCAGCCATTCATTGGATCCAATTAGGGACATAATGACATAGCCTTGATGTCAGGGACAAACGTATCCACTGATGAAAAGGTGCAGAGTGCAGAACTCCGCCTTTGCCGGCATTAACCTGACCTTTTACTTCGTAAACAGACCATTATTTTTGAGTATGCCATTGTCACGGCTGCCTGTTTGCCACCGGTAAGTTTCCCCTCCTCATTGCTGCACCTGCACCACACTTCTTGATCAGCCATGCCTGCTGCTTCTGCTTATCTACGCCTGTCCTTGCTGCCAGCCTGCCTCCTGTGTCTTCCCACGGCTCACCACCTGCACTGCATTCACTGATCGGACGCAACGGCAGCTCGTCAGCCAATCAGCGCAACTACTTAAACCCTGGACTTTGAATGAGTTGTTGGCAGATCGTTGTTTGTGACTTGCATGCAGAACGCTCCAGCATTTAGTTTACCTGATTGTCTGTATTCAACCCTGCCTGTACCTGAACTGATCCTGTTGTCGTCCCCCAATAAACCAGCCCGCCTTCTGTCCCTGGTTGCAAGATTGCCCTGTACCTGCCTGTTAAAGGATATCAAACGTGGTTTCATTCATCCGTTATGTCGCACTTGGATCCTTGCCACGAACTCTGACAGCCATAGTTCATTCAGCTGGGGGGATAACTAAGAATTAATTTTTCATGTTAAGTCTTTCATTGATTTGAAATTATGTTTTTTATTCTGTTCTTATTGATTTTTAACTCTAGTTTCCCCACCTCTCTTAATTTCTAGCTTGTTTTTTCATTATACTCATTGAGGCAATTCGTTTTGACAATGCTGCACATCTGAAATATGAGGCATTATCATAGATAATTTAGCTGGAGTTGTGTTTTTTTGTTTGTTTTCTGGTTGTTTTTTTTTAATGGGAATGCTGTAAGTTTCTTCTCCCCTAAATTTATACATTCTGGATTCTTGAGACAGAAGAAGAGTATCAGTTACAAATAGAAGCTCTGAAGCAGTAATTGGTCAAGATTTCATCTCTCTTTCATTTTTCAGTTGTTGTAATCCAGTTTGTTGTGGTGAAAAAACTAAAATGTCCCATTTCACACAGTAGGTAATGTGTGGTTATAGCTTTTGGCTAAATTCAAATGAAAGAAAATATTGTGTGTGAGTGAGTAAGAACCTTTTAGCCAAGACTGATAAGGTGTTGTGACTGATGACTGGGGCTTTTGTCATGGAGATCAACACTGACTGAGTAATTAAGAAACTCTTCCATTATCTTAAACACAACTAGGAGCAAAAGATGCTTCTGGTGCATTGTTCTAATGTTCTCCACTCTACCCCGAAGCCTCTTGGGAGTATTGGATGTATTGGAGCCTTGAGTTTCTATTAACAAACCCACTGGGTTGAATAGGGAGAAGCAGAGAAGCAGTGGGGAGAACCAGAGGAGAGCAGGCAACATACAAAATCAGATCATTAGGGTGTTTTCTCAGAAATTATTTTTTATGTGGTGTGAGGCTTTGATTCAAATTAATAGACAATTAGCCTGACTGTTAACGCGCACGCCAGAACTCATTCCTGTAAGTAATGAAGACACAAGGAAAGTTTTCCTTTGTTGTCTGACATTTAAACTTTTTATAACAAATGATCTCCATACCCCTCCCCCACCTTTCTTTTCTCTCTTTTTAAGTGTGTGTGTGTGTGTGTGTGTGTGTGTGTGTGTGTGTGTGTGTGTGTGTGTGTGTGTGTGTGTGTGTGTGTGTAGTTGCTTATGAATGATTCAGTGGAGGCCCTGCTGCTAAGTGTTTGCCACTTTTAATGCGAATGGGCGAACTGGTGGCTGCTTTTAATGTGTCCTTCCTCATTAACACACACAGGTAGTGGCCCAAAGTTGTTGGTCCATATTTTCTCTGTCTCTGTCTCTGTCTCTGTCTCTCTCTCTGTCTCTCTCTCTCTCTCTCACACACACACACACACACACACACACACACACACACACACACACACACACACACACACACACACACACGTACAGACAGCAGTCCTGCAGCTGCCTCTGCTCTACCCGCAGTCACTGGGAGGAGGTCTGTCTGGAGAACATGAGCCTGTTAGATGCCAGGAGACTCTTTAGCTGTCAGAAAATCATGTTTACTTTTCATTTTTACACTGCAGCACAGCCCCACTCAGGAGCATTCTCATCTCTGCAACATTTCCAAAAACCTGTACGCGCCTGCACTCGCTGCTTTTGCCCATCTAGTTCTTCTAGCATCTTAAACCAGCTGGCAGATTTGAAATTTTAACAAATGCACACCTAAAGTTTTTTGTACAAGCTCTACCTGGTTGTCTTTAGGAGAAGAGATGTTGTTTTCTGGCGTTTCACTATGGCTGTATCACGCAGAACTCAGTGGTGGCGGTTGCTTGAAGAAAAATATATGATGAAGATTCGAATTTTGTCTCCTATGCTGCAAGTCATCAAAGCCGAGGTTCATGTTGACGTCATTAGCTGGTAAAATGCTGCCGTCTTCAACAATCACCAGATAAAGGTCTTACTGTTTCCTCCCCAGGATCAACCTGGAATGTTTCTAAGATGCACACAGAAGTCTGAGAGTCATTAGGACTGGCTTGGCTATGAGCTGCATAAAAAGTGCTTTCTTCTCTGCCATCATGAATAACACTACTGCTGCTGCGCCCTAAAACCAGATCCGGTTGTGATGACTAACAGACCTGGGTTGCACACACTAACTAGTTTACTGTGGATCTTGTGTAGAGTGCTGTGGTAGGCAATTATTAACAAAAATCTATCGCACAGAGTTACTCACCAGTAGAATATGTTTGTCTCTCAGGTTGGTATAAATTACTAAAAACAAATCAGATAACCTGTGCCTATTTTTTTTTCTAGAATATTGAATTCATTGTGAATCAAAAACAACCATTAAATTGTTGTTCCATATGCTAATTGTTTGCACTGGTTTGTAATTGCATTAGTGTATAATCTGTTTATAATCTAATAACCAGTGTTCGTAATGTAGCTATGGTATAAATCACATGAGAGAATGGATTTAAAGCTGATCTGAGGATCTATTCTTCTTAAAATTAGGAACACATGGTTATCTGGTCAGAAATGATCTACCCCCACTGCAAAAACAAAAAGAAGCTGGAGTTAAAGGCCACTGCCTGTCTCACATCTGCCAAGACAAACAGAATAGGAGTGGGGGCTGGTGGTTTGTAAATCTGCACTTTAATGAATGAGCACTCTGGAAAATATGTCACCCATTGGCCCTGCACGTGGTTAACATTCAACTCAAGCCACGTTAGAGGCCTTTGTTTCGCTGCCCTCCTCCCATCTGACTCAAAAAGAGAAATCTCCTCACTTGCTCGTGTTCTCCGTCCCTTCCTTCCTCCCTGTTAGCATGCATCACTCTGCAACTGAGAAAGTTTTAAAAAACAAAAAACACAGCTTTGTGTAGGAGAGCCTAATGAGTTGACACTTACTCTATAACTTCACCGGCATGCCAAGCGGAGTAGTTTACATTTCTGATTTTTTTTAGCATCTCTCTCTCTCTCTCTCTCTCTCTCTCTCTCTCTATCTCTGTCTCTGTCTCTGTCTCTCTCTCTCTCTCTCTCTCTGTGTGACGCCTTTGCTTCAGACTGACCTGCTATTTGCAGGTTTCTACTATACCATGAGGGATTTACCTGCCAGATTTTCTGAGCATTTGGTAGGTATATAGTACTCTGAACTATTCTTGAAAATATAATAACACATGGTGGTGTATGTAAGTAATTCTTGACTGATGTAAAAAGGAAGAATCTGAGGGTTCAAGTATACAGTGAGACAAAACACCGAATACTAATCTGGACCCTTTATTGAAACGCGGGCGTAGACAATCTATTGTGAGACTTCGAAAACAAGTGATCAAGTATCAGGGCAGCATATGCCAGACGTGCGGCAGTCGGAGAGTAGGGCTTTGGCTCTTTTACAACATAGCTGCAGGCAAAGAAGCACTGTAAAAGCTCCTGTAATCTTTTGAAACAAGCCCACGCCACTCCTGTGTGAAATGTAAAACTACCGCAAGCTCTCAAGTTTTTGTGTCAGGCAAAACCAGCCAGTTGAGTCCATGTGGGGTGATACCTTTGTGTTTTTTTGTCGGTGCCTCTCTAATTTACAGAGCACTGTTGATGACAGCTTTTCTCTTGAAAACGCCTCGTGATTAGGAATTCTTCATGATGGGGATTCGTTTATTTTTCACAAAATGATCGTGAAAAATAAGTTGGAAAAAAGTTGGAAAAATATGTTCAACAATAGCCATTTAAAAACTTTTAATGTAAATTCGAAAATTCACAACCTTCTACAAAATAAAGATAACTTTTATGTCATCCTGGCACATTCCATAAATCTGTGTGGTTTCTTTGTGGGAGCCGCTCTTCAAAGTCAAGCAGAACTTCTAAAAGCTTTTATTCAATGCCACACAATGTCATATGCTAACAGTCAGATGGAGGAGAAATGCAGAGGGTTTTGTTAGCTTGTGGATGGTGTCAGCTATGTCTGTGCCTGGATTTTCTCAGGGACCGAACTTTCTATGTCAATATCAGAGTGTATCTGTTCACTTTGTTTTCATCAGCCACATTAGATCACTTCCATGCAACCTCCAGAGGACATGTTTCCAAGACAACCAGTTTGGGTATGCTTTGTGAGCACTTAATTGGCTAAAGGCTCAAAGCCTCCAGGTGTTGTGTGCAAATCTGATATTAAAACAGATTAACCTCTGGGAATCATTACATTCCCTTTTACATTCATTTTGACTCACTTTATCCTTGGAGGATGAGGAATGTTTACCCTTTAATTTAATTTATGTATGTGCTTTTTGTGTACCTGTCTCCTGTCATCTCTTTATGTACTTATTCATTTTGTATACATTGATATATTTAAGGCGGCAATCACGTTACTTTCTAATGTTTGTGCTTATGAAAGTGAAAAATCATCAAAAAGTGTATAAAAAACAGATTAAGTTTCACATGCAGGAAAAGGAAGCTACTCTTTTTCCCACTACATTTACAAATAATCCATTAAATTTTTAGTAATGACTGTTTTTGAGATGAAACCCTTTACAGAAAAATATTTTATGCCCATGCTTGTCAAACCATTCCTTTTGTACAAATATGTTTTTTGATGTAATTTTAAGATGATATTTTATAGAATGAGATTAGTGTGACCAAGCAAATACAAGTTACTCTGTATGTATTTAAAAATAAATACAGATTAAAAAAAAAAAATCTTTAGTAAGGGTTTGTCTTTCAGTCTGATCTGAATGGTCACATAAGTCAAGGAGTGCTTTTGTTTTGAAAATGAAAACACATTAGTGACATAGGGGTCAAAATATTAAAGGAAGTTAGTCAATAACGCCAATTAAAAAAACGTCCTTTTTCTATAAAATATCATCAGAAAGAATTTTCAGAGCTCTTCGAGACAAAAAGATGCTATCAATAGTGTTGAAACAAAGAAAAATGATTTTAATAGTTTAAAAGTGGGTCTCAGTATGACCTGGTGTCAGTTAAATATTGAACAATTATGTCCAAATGTTTTTCAACCATAGTGTTTACAATCGTACAATACTATTACAATACTATTTAAAATGTTGTAGAATTTTAAATAAATCACACAATACCTTGAAATTGTTTTGGGTGTGGAACTACTTGTTTTATTGGCTGTTAAAGGAAAATCCATTACCAGATTGTTAAATCCATCTCTGGGTCTGTGATTGTGTCTCTCAAATTCCTGCAATGACCATCAGTGAAGTCTTGTGTTGATGCAGGAACATTTCTTGATGGCATTTTTTCCATTTCTTGTTTTGTGCAAAAACCTTTCATTTTGACAGATTCATTCTTGTCACCTGTAATGCTAGAATCAGTGATTAACTGCTGATGCACCACATTTCTATTTGTTTTCCATAATGTGTCATACCCAGCAGTGTATGATGGTGGGCGGAGTGGGAAGGCAGCTGACTCCCCTCTTGCTGAGCCCAAATCTCTTCTGTCTCGCACGAGCTAACAGCATAGTAATGAGATGTGGTAGCAGATGCTCGCGTGCCTTTACAAACCTCCCGGCCCCCAAACACACGCCAGTTTCCCTTGTTGCATGATGAAGACACAAAGACATAGAATAGTTTGAGAACTTGCATGGATTCAAATGACAATAATTATTCATGTAAAGTATGATGTGATAGTATTGCAATCTATTACTAATTACTGATGCAGCTAATACATGGTAACACTATTGCTAATAGTCTACACACACACACACACACACACACACACACACACACACACACACACACACACACACACACAGATAGATAGATAGATAGATAGATAGATAGATAGATAGATAGATAGATAGATAGATAGATAGATAGATAGATATAGATATAGATATATATAGATATATATATCTATATAGATATATGTAGATATATATCTATATAGATATATGTAGATATATATCTATATAGATATATGTAGATATATATCTATAGATATATACTCTTCTCCTGCCTCAATAAGAATATTGTCCAATGACAATGTTACAATGTTTGTTTTTCATTTAAAGCACATGCAACAAAACCCAGATACCCCTGGTGAGCACACTTCTTGGGGGATGGAGGATAGTTTGGGAGCTGTCCTCTTTCCACCTACTATGTGTCCTTTATCATCTAAATCCCCTGCTTCATTTCAATGACAAAGTTTTGGAGCCCCTCACCCCTTATGCTCCCTTCCTTTTAGTGATTTTATGGTCCCCAAGGGCAGAATCACTGCATCCACCCCATCACCCACCCACTCAGCTTTTGTCCAACTGGCCATACGAGTAGCTTTAGAAGAGTCATTCTGCTTCACTCCGAGAAGGACCCAAATTTAAACCTGGCTTTTTTTAATGGTTAAATGGCAAAAGAGACTGAACCAGGACAGTGACATATGGACTGTGATTGCAGCACCATAGGGGCTTGTAAATTAGCAACAGTGCAATAAAAGTGTTTATATTCATTTGAACTCAATATTACCCTTCTAACAAGTTTGTATTAAGCCTCTAAGTACCAAAACCAGTACACCATGCAAATATGCAACCTTGTATTTCGTAGCTCTGTGCTTGAATATGTTTGCCAGGCTTTTCCTTTCTTACTCCTGGTTTTTGCAGAAGAGCTCTTGTTTAAGTGTGTTTCTGACTGCAGTAATGGAATTGGAGTGTCAACGGCTTCTCGCCAGGTGGTTGTTGTAGAAAATGTGCAGAGGCAACAGCCCATGGCTAACACTGTTTTATGTTACAAGACTCTTTCACCCATGCTTTATCCCGGTGTTCATGTTCCATAGATACTAATATTTTTCTCAAGCTAATGCTGGTTATAAATGTAATGATAAATGTAATTCACAATTGGCTGGATTAAAAACATGAGTTTAGTATTTAAAAACACTATGTTCTTGTGGATTTCAAATGATGTCAATATAACTTAAACTAAGGTGATTACAAACTGATTAAAATGAGCCTGAAACATTCTTGTATTGTAATAGCTAAGGCACCACTAAAACCCTAAAATCATTTCTTTAATTTTAAATTTTAAATTTAAAAACCTTGTTATTGGCATTTCAGACATGACATCGCCATCTGTCCTGCCTGATTCAATCCCAAGTGGACAGTGTTGAGTTTATGGTTTCAAACCGAATATGCATTATTTTATCAGCGTTTTTATCTGTTCTGCCTGAAGCATCATTTAAGTGATAAAACTGCATATTGCATAAAAATATACAATAAGGGAATAAGCGCACACAAGTCTTAGAAACAGAATTTGCCTGTTTTGAATCATTCAGTGTGTATTTGTATGTCCATGTGTGTCAGTGTGGCAGTCAATGTTCACATGTTTGCTCACAAACAGATGGCAGTGCAGAGAGCTTGTTCCCATGGGTCAAACATGGGAATTTAAATTCAGAAAAAATCAATCAGAGTGAAACGGCATCTTAAACATGCCGTCCCCCAGAAAATTTACCCCATAAAAACCAATAAGGGCATCTCTTTTCAGATATGGTTTGTGGAACTCACTGAGATGTACAGTATAATAATGCCAAGTAAAAGTGGCAACATTGTTTTCTTGGCCTTGGCATCTGAGTTCTGGTTTAGGATTGAAATAATTATGTGATGTGTACTTCTGTACATTTTCGTAATGACGATTTTATCAATACACGCCATAATTAAGTGTTATCATCCCCCCATCTTCAGTCCTGCCACCGTTCTTTAACCTCTCAACAGCTATGACACATTGAAATAAAAGCACGGATTACCTCTCCTGCTGGCTGAACTCTAAATTCATATCAGAATAATTTAGAAGGTTTCCCGAAGCCGTTTGAGAAGGAAATTAGATTATTTGGTAGGGACTGTTTCTAATTTGGTGTCACTCGAGGGAAGGGGTAGGGGTGCGGGGGGTGGTCTGAATAACTAGTAATTATAGGTTTGGGTCATCTGAATCCCAGCCAGATGGCCCAGTATTTCTTTTGTAAAGCTCTGCTTGACTTTGCTGGGTGACACTTTTAAGTTTGCAAGATGATAAGTTAGTTCACTCAGAAGGTTTCTGTAAAACATTATTATGCAGTCAGATGAGAAAAATATGTTTTAATAGACCTCAGATAGATAGATAGATAGATAGATAGATAGATAGATAGATAGATAGATAGATAGATAGATAGATAGATAGATAGATAGATAGATAGATAGATAGATAGATTCATACAATCTACTTTTTCTCCTTTGTCTTACAGTATATTTGTATTAGTGGATACAAATATGATTAAAAAATTACATGTAGCTAGTCAGCCGAGATACCGGAGAGATTGCATGTTTTCTTTTGAAATCCTTATGTTTTGAGCACACATAACAAAAGGATAGTGTTGGCACATTTCGTGAATTACAGCCACAACAATGCAAAGTCTGCTGCGGGTCAAGGTCTGGCTGTGTTGTATTAAAAGTGCCTGAGCCCAGAATAATTCCTCCCTTGGCTCATTGTTGTAGCACACTTTTAATTTGGGAGTGCCATCCATGCTGAGGATGGTGTTAAGAGCTGGGGGGGCATTATCTGTATAGTCCCTGCTGTGACGCTAGGGGGCTTCATTCTGGTGGCTCGGGTGAAGGAGCGAATGGAAGGGGAGGGGGAGCGTGAGAGGGAGGGAGAAAGAGAGAGAGAGAGCGAGAGCGAGAGAGAGAGAGAGAGAGAGAGAGAGAGAGAGAGAGAGAGAGAGAGAGAGAGAGAGAGAGAGAGACTTCCTAACCCCATCTCTATCTCCCTCAGTAGCTCACTGACTCACATGCAGAGACCGGGAGAAAGCTGCGTCTTTAATTTTGGCAGACATTCACTTTCACTCATTCACTGCACAGAGGTACAATAGGCGACAGGCATATGTTGATATGTGCAGCAGATCCATTTAACGTGAGAGTCATGTGTTTCAGCTTCTTCTTTTCCAAAGAAAACTAAAGTTGTTTTCCGTATTTTTAAATAATTTAATTCATTCATTTTTTTTAAATCTCTTTTGTGGAGTGTTTTTTTTTTGGGGGGGGGGGCGGAGGGTGAATCAGCAAGGAAAATGCTGGACGTCTGAGAGTGCACCTATTCCTCATCCTTCATTTTTTTCCCCCTCTGTGGAAGTAGGTTTACCACATTGTGCACAAAGATGTCGGTAAAAATTAAAACCAAATCCAAAGGAAATATATTTTGTTCTACAGTCATCAAACTGCTTCTCTTCGCTGCTTTTACGCACGGAGCTACTGGTAAGACTTTGAAATATAAAGTTTACGAGGAGCAGAGAGTAGGAACTGTTATTGCACGTTTAAAAGAAGATGTGTCTGGGGTTTTACCTAAGCTACCGAGTTCGACGACCTTTCGGTTCCGTGCTATGCAGCGGGGGAGTACGACATTCCTGGCTGTCCGGGAGGAAGACGGGGAGATCAGCATCGCCACCAAAATCGACCGTGAGAAGCTTTGCGAGAAAAACCTGAACTGTTCGATAGAATTCGATGCGATCACCCTCCCTACAGAGTACCTGCAGCTGTTCCATGTAGAAGTGGAAGTGCTCGACATTAATGACAACTCTCCGCACTTCTCCCGTGCCATTATTCCCATTGAAATCTCCGAGAGCGCATCAGTGGGGACGCGCATCCCCTTGGACGGCGCGGTGGATGCGGACGTCGGGGAGAACGCACTGCATACATACTCTCTGACACCAAATAACTTTTTTAAGATCGATATCAGGACAAGAACAGACGGTGCCAAGTATGCAGAACTGGTCGTAATGAAGGAGCTGGACCGTGAGGTGCAGTCAAGCTACCAGCTGCAACTCACAGCCTCAGACAATGGTGCCCCCCCAAGGTCTGGCTCTACTTTGCTGAAGA
Source organism: Arothron firmamentum (assembly GCA_016586285.1). Classification (NCBI taxonomy): domain Eukaryota; kingdom Metazoa; phylum Chordata; class Actinopteri; order Tetraodontiformes; family Tetraodontidae; genus Arothron; species Arothron firmamentum. The sequence goes on along the minus strand of BJFM01003943.1, from coordinate 10,873 downwards.
TTAGCATCTCTGACTCAAATGACAACAGTCCGGCCTTTGATGAACAGGCTTATGTGGTCAATCTGTTGGAAAATTCTCCCCTTGGGACTTTAATCATTGATTTAAATGCCACAGATCCAGATGAGGGTACAAATGGAAAAATAATCTACTCATTCAGCAGTCACGTTCCGCCAAAGATCTTGGAAACATTTAAGATTAATCCAGAAAATGGTCACATCACACTTATCAAAAACGTGGACTATGAAGCTACTGCTTCTTATGAGCTGGATGTCCAGGCCCAGGACCTGGGTCCTAATTCCATCCCTGGATTGTGCAAAATTGTGGTCAATGTGGTGGATGTGAATGACAACAAACCAGAGATTAACATCAACCTGATGACACCTGGGAAAGAGGAAGTGGCATACATTTCTGAGGGCTCCCCTGTGGACACCTTTATTGCTCTGGTTCGCGTCGACGACAGTGACGCTGGGCTCAATGGTGAAGTGGTCTGTAGGCTTCATGGGCATGGTCACTTCAGACTCCAAAAGACTTATGAGAAGAATTACATGATCCTCACCAATGTCTCACTGGACAGGGAGAAGAGGTCAGAGTACAGTCTCACGGTCATCGCTGAGGACAGAGGTTCCCCCAGCCTTTCCACCATTAAACACTTCACTGTGCAGGTGTTGGATGAAAATGACAATCCTCCAAGTTTTGAGAAGAGCCGCTATGAGGTCTTTAAATCTGAGAACAATTCTCCTGGAGCCTACTTGATGACTGTAGTTGCCTCTGATCCAGATCTGGGCAACAACGGCCAAGTCACATACACCATAATAGATGCTCTGATCCATGGGAGCCCCATATCCACCTATGTCACCATTGATCCCTCTAATGGTGCCATCTATGCCTTACGTAGTTTTGACCATGAAGATGTCAGTCGGATTGTCTTCATCGTACAAGGACATGATGGGGGAAACCCTTCACTTACTTCTAACACCACCATCTTTCTCACTGTTTTGGATGAAAATGACAACCCCCCCATCATTCACTCCCCCTCCCTCAGGAACCACACTGCTGAACTGCTTGTGTGGAAATATGCCTCACTGGGTCAGCTGATCACAGCTCTTAAAGTCACAGACCGTGACTCTGGAGCCAATGGAGAGGTGAGCTGTAGCATTGTCGGTGGCAACGAGGATGGGCTGTTTGTGATAGATGCGAGCCAATGTGAGCTCCGAACCAACGCCAGCCTGGAACAGGCTCCGCGGGATGTGATGGAGATCAGAGTGGAAGTGCAGGATAGAGGCACCACTCAGCTGTCCACGGGGGCAGTCTTCAGGCTTTCTCTGCAGGAGACGATGGAGGTCCTGCCACCACTGTACCCCACTGGCCCGAGCCAGGCCACACTGGATCTGTCTCAGATCGTTATCATTTCTCTGGGTGCAGTATGTGCTCTGCTGCTCATTGTGATGGTGATGTTTGCCACTACCCGCTGCAGCCGAGAGAAGAAAGACCCCAGGCACAACTACAACTGTAGAGTAGCCGAGAACAGTTACCAGAACCACCCCAAGAAGCCTGCCAGGCAGATCCACAAGACAGACATCACCTTGGTACCAACTATCAATGGTACCCTTCCTGTACGGGCCCACTCGTGTTCCCCTTCAGCCTCCCCTGCACCTGAGAGGGGCACGCTGGGGAGTAGACAGAGTCATCACAGCCGCCAATCCCTTAACAGCCTGGTCACAATCTCCTCCAATCACGTGCCAGAGAATTTCACCCTGGAGCTAGCTCATGCAACACCTCCTGTAGAGGTGAGTCAATGAAACGCACCCTGTTTAGCTAATTCCTAAATTTAAATTTATCTAAATGCACAAATTCAGTTAAACTTAAGTTAAAATAAAAGATATTAATACAAGATTGTAATGTTTTTGCCCCAAACCATAGTTTTTTTTTACTTTATGTAGTCTAATATTAAATATAGTATTTGTTCTGAATGCATCCCTTACTCCCATATTCTCCTAACTTCAGCCCTTCATGTCATATTTTTGTTGAACCATCCTGACAGGACTAATTCACACAGTTCTGCAACCCCCCAACCCTGCCCCACAGTACCTCCCTCATAACATTGTCTTGTGGCCTTGCTTGTTTATACTCCATTCATTTTTCCCTCTTCATCTTTTCCTTTTATTTTTCTTTTTCTTTCTTTTTTGTCTTTCTTTGTTCCTCTTGGGATTGTAGCAAGTCTCACAGCTTCTGTCCATGCTCCATCAGGGCCAGTACCAGCCACGACCAAGCTTTAGAGGCAACAAATACACCAGGAGCTACAGGTAATGCACAAAGACAGCCTTGTCCTCCTGATTATGTGTGTGTTCTCAATACTTTCACAGGCTGGTTATATCCATAATCAGCGGCTCTTTGGTTTAGAGTTAAACTAATCATTTGTAATAAGCTATCATTTGAATAATTTCATGTAAAACCTGTTCGACAGAGCACACTCTGTACACCTTTTAATTCATCCATAGCATGATTTTCCTCGATTTTCCAATAATGTGTCCATTTCTAAAATGGACTGGGTGAAATTTTTGTCTGTCTTCATCTCTGTACAGATATGCCCTGAATGAGATGGATAAGTTCAGCCTGAAGGACAGCGGCCGTGGGGACAGTGAAGCTGGGGACAGTGACTATGAGCCTGGCAGGGAGTCACCCATGGATAGGCTCCTTGGTGAGGGCTTTATTGAGATATATGCTGCTGATGGCCAGCACAGACCGCATGCAGGTACACCCCAGGCCCTGCATCCAGTACACTCAACTACCCCATCACTTTTTCACATATAGTCCTGAATTGAACATCAAGTCTGTGTTTTGTTTTTTTGATTTCACTCATGTTGGATGTTCGCCACTCAAACATTTAAGATGTTAAAAAGGTTAAACAAATGCAAAAAAGTACATTTCCAGTGTCTAGGTAAGGGAATTGGTTATAATTATTTGAGAATAAAAAGTAGTAATTTGATTAATTTGTCAACTAAAGATTGACAAATGAATTGGCCATTCGCTTTAGTTGTAAAACATGCATTTTTGTCTAATAATTTATTTATTAACAATGCTCAGACGTCAGCCATGGTTTTCTTCTTGGTGCTTTACATTTCACTGATGTAGGCTGAAGGAAAGTTTTCCAACCTTGGGGTAGCACCTCCACCTAGAGGTCAGCTCACAGACTGTGGCAGTCACAAAATTCCACGGACCTCAATTTCTGGAATTTCAGTGGTTAGGGAAAGTTAAGATGCCCATTACACATATCAGGATGTGATGCGTTTTGCATTAACACAGATGTTAAAAAGTCCTGAATATTTAACTTTGTGACACACTAAAAAATGGCGAAATCTTAGGTTAAGACATAAAAAGTGCCATGTTTAGCTTAGTTTCAGCATGCTTTATCTATTGTGCAACGCAACTGGCTGCATGTACAACTCTTGTGGAGGATTATGAGTGATTTTGCGTATATATATATATATATATATATATATATATATATATATATATATATATATGTTTGTCACTGTCACGTCTTATTGGAGGCGTTCTGCTGTTCCATCCATTCTCCCTAATTTTACACCGCATGCAGTTTCCCTGCTTTGCACTGTTGCATGAAATATTTGACAGGTTGACAAGGTATTACTCAGGCACATGTTTTGATATTCCACTTCTCAGTCCATCTCATAGCTGATGTCACACAAGCCCCAAACAGCTTCAGCTTTATTTGTCTTCTTCCAGAGCCCCCACTTCTTTCCAAGAAGCTTCCCCACAGAGCCATCGTTGTATTTAAGTTATATTCCAATTAAAGCCAACCCGAATGGGCACACAATCCCATGAATAACGCCCTCCACCATCCATCTCCCTTCCTCCCGTCTTGGAGAGCTTTGCAGAGAAGGAGTGCTCATTATTTTTTTCTCATTTTTTTCCACCTTCAAGCCTTCACATTCAGCCATAAAAACTGTAACCCTAATGCTCCCCTGATGAAAGGAGACATTTAATTGCTATGTGAATAGTTACTATGGAGTCAGTACTGCGTTGTGCTCATAATTAAGCCCTTAAGAAATTACATCTGAAAGTTCACCTTTCTCCTTCTGTACCTTCACCCGCCTTCTGCCCCTGTGATCACTGCAGCACAGATGATTTCAAACAACAATTAGTCAGTGCTGTCTTTTTCTGGCCTATTATGCTCATGGGCTTTGCTTATTGTTGTAGATATACAAATTTATATAATCTTCTTTTTTATTGAAATGACAATGATGTTTAGTGTCTTTGGCCTGATAAGCCTTACTTTGTATCGGTGACCCTTAATGATGTTTACATCAATTTTATCAGAGAACTCAGGTTTGACTTTTGACATTTAGTTATTTCATGTAAAAGTCATGCCGTTGAAATTGCTTTGGGGTAAATCTCTGACTTCTGTTTTGAGCCTTAAATGTAGCAGGTTTGTTAGAAAAAATACCGACTGAAAAGGTAATACTGAACATTCTCCTCAGTCTGGCACTCCACAGCTCCCTCCTGCTGCTTCTCTAGAATAAATGATGAATTTATTTTCTGATAGAGGTTGATAAGAGGAAAACTCACCAGAAAACAAACACATTATCAACATCGAGCACAAGTCTCATTTCTGAATAATTTAATATCCTGAAACTCATCTGATAAATTTTCTAAAGTGATTTTTTTTTAACACTCCACTCAGTTAATATTTGCCTGATGTGACCTCTCATTATTTCACATTTCTACACACACAGTTAGGTTAAATGTTTTTTTTTTTCCCCACTTCCTTTTAACCAATTCATCTCCTGGATATCCAATATCCAATTTTTTCTCTCCAGTGCACTTTTCATCTGCTCTAAGATGTATTATAAATGTTTCTTTCATGTTAATGAGGGCATAATGAAGCCCCCCAATAGGACTGGAGAAAAGCAACACTCGCCTTTTTAATGAAGACTTTAAGTTGGCATACTTGATTTGTCTAATTTATTCTTCTGAGATTTTCTATTTGAAGATTTAATATTTAAAAAAGAACATCTTGAAAGAGGGAAAGAAGCAGGGCTTTTAGAATAGTTTTATTTTGAATGTCTAACAGATGTTGATCGAACAAACTGAATTGTTTCAGCATGATAAATACTGTAAAGTAGGTGACGCTCCCGCAGACTAATTAAACCGATACCTCCATGTTTTCAACGATGGAGTGATGGATACTCCTGAGAGGCAGATAAACAACAGCTAGAAGAAAAATAATGACAAGTACTATCCGTACTTTATCACCTTATGTGATCAAAGTGATGGTATGTAAAAGCATGACAAATATGCTGTCATTTCCAAAGTGTATGTTATTCACCCATTATATTATATTATATTATTAATTCTGGCATCATCCTATTTTCTTTCTATATAGATCTGCGTGTATTTTATTCCTGATTTTTTTTACTACTTACGTACATGTAATACAGCACAGTAAGTATGCATACTGACATCCTGTATTTTTGTAAAAAATGCTGTGCTGTGATGCAAGGCTGTGATCGTAAAACATGATATTTCAGTTCTTGGATGCGTGACTGACATGTGCTTGTTGTGGTTCTTTTTTGTTTGTTTTTTTTTAAGCTATGAGGCTCTGCACGGATGAATGTCGTGTCCTTGGCCACTCGGATCAGTGCTGGATGCCTCCCCTGACCTGCCCAGCCTCATCCTCTTCTGACTACCGCAGCAATCTCTACATTCCTGGGGAAGAATCCCACCAAGCCAGTCGCTTGTCACAGGACAACACCCCGCAGCCCTGCACTGATACTGGGCCAGCCCGTAACCAGAGCTTCTCCACCTTTGGCAAGGACAGCGTTGGTGAGGATGATGAAGAGAAGCACAGGGCGGAGGAGGTTAGTAAAGACACGGCTAGAGAAGAAGACCTGTGTGGAACCACGTCACTGCTGTCAGAGATGAGCAACGCTTTCCAACGGTTACTACCACAGGGTCTGGATTCCTTTATCCAGGTCAACGAGAATCAGAAAGGAACTAGCTTCAGCGTCCCTATAACTGGATCTTTGGATCGCCGGAGGGGCCATCTGCCTGGCAAGTCTAACCCTTCCATCCACCAGCAGGGTGTGGCCACCTGGGCTGCCAACACCCACTTCCAGAACCCAGGAAGCAGTATTAGCCCATCTGGCAACCACCAGGCTGGCAGTTACCACACCCTGAAACCCAGCACCAAGCTCAACTCCCAGAGCAGTAGCCACAAGGACACACCGGCACCCAAGAACAGCCCACAGAACAGTGGTCATGCACCCAAACTCCACAGCGGCCCGCTGCTCACAGTGCTTGTCAACCCCACTCTGGTGCAGCCTTCTGCTCCGGTGCACATCTCCGTTCCTCCCCCGGGGCCGCCTTCCAAGTGGCTGCCAGCAATGGAGGAGATCCCAGAAAACTATGAGGAGGATGACTTTGACTCGGTGCTGAGCCACTTTCAAGGTAAACATAGCGACAGCCGACACGAGCTGGTGGACGCCAGCGAGCTGGTGGCTGAAATCAACAAACTCTTACAGGATGTCCGACAAAGCTAAACTCTTTATCACCTCTTAATTTATTCTTCGCTCACTGACCACTTCGAGATAAATGTGAAGGGCAGTGGGTGAATAAAAGGAATAGCTAAAAGAAAAAAATGACCTGCAATTGTCTTTAAAGTTGCATTTCTAATGTAATACTTGTGTTTTGTGAATGCTAAATATCCCAAAAATATGTTTGTATTTGCTAGTTTGGTACACAATGTACACTCTGTGACTGTATTTATCTTTGTATTTCAAAAATACATTTGTATACTTATATTTATATTAAAAAAAATACATGTATATAAACTTAATCAGAAGTCTATTTTCATATTTTGATTGCATGTTGAGTACAAAGCCCTTGAATTAAGACTTTGACATGCGTTTGACATTCTAAATATTTAAAGTGTCTTTTGTATTGTGATTCTCTTATATGTGTATATATATATATATATATATATATATATACTGTATATATATATACTGTATATATATATACATATATATATACTGTATATATACACACACACACACACACACACACACACACACACACACACACACACACACACATATATAAATGACCTCTACTGAATATATTAATAAACTTTTCTCTTTGTGGATTTTGTGGGGAAAATGGAGAGTACACAAATAAAAATGATGCACATATGAAATGCATGTGTTTGTGAGTCATAAAAATTATTTTACTTCCTACAAAATACTAAAATCACTTTCATATGTGACAGTAACGTATGTGACAACTTTTTAATGGTTTTCTGATCATGCAACAAGCTTAAATTGTTAAATAAAAGAGTCCCAACTGATGAATGAGTTACAATGTGCCAGGAAGGTTGAATGTTATCAAGCAAGTGCTTTTTTTTATGAAAAACCTTAATTAACCTAACCAGGAGTTAACTAGGGATTTTTGGCCAAACCTACCTGAAGAACTGTTAACTGTTTACAAACAGCTTACTATACCACCAATGTATGAGATAATTACAACACAAAAGAAGTCTGCAACAAACCTGGTGGGACTTTCAAAGAAAAACTTTACTGGAAAGGAAATCTGGGCAACTTTTATTACAGATTTGCTTTATTTTTGTCATATTAGCAATCTGGTTTGTTGTCAGAGATTGCCGATTGTGCAAACGTTTATTTATATATACCTGTATAAAAAAGGGCATGAAACATTTTCCCAGCAACAAAAGCCAGAGTTGTTTCAATCCATAAAATATAAAAGCACTGCATTATTGTTACATGCACATCTTTGTGGCGTTCACAAGAAGAAGTTCCTAGTATGATGGCTGAGGGAAGTGTGCTGTGCAAATGGAAGCAGAAGTCCATGGAGGCATCGAGAGCTCCATGTGGAGGGGCCATTGATTGGATGGAGACATGTCCCCCCACCCACTTCAGCAGATACATAATGGGGGACACCTGCAGTTTCACCACATCCACTGTAAACTTCAGACAAACACCAGGACCTCACTAACACAACAACCACAACTGGCAGCACATGCACTGATATGGAAACAGGGAGAGGGCAGATAACTAGAGAGAGCCCCCTGGAGGACAAATATGCAAACTGCAACATTTTGCAAAAAAATCTGCATTGGTCAATGGTCATGAATCCATGAAAGTAATATACTGTATATGTATATATATAGAAATAGGTAAATGGATGATTTGCTGTGACAACAATTGAATTCACATAATTACATATATTACAGTAAAAACAAAAAAACTTTTTTATTTTAATGATTTTTGCACAATTCCGGCAGAAGAAAATACCAGTTACAATTTACTCCATTAAAATAAAGAAAGAACTTTCACTTGTATGAAATTGTACCCTAGATACTTGTGACATTGTACCAGTGATACGAGTGGGAAAATCAAGCTGCAGAGAGTGGGGGTGAAGTTGAGCTGCTAAGTATCCCAGCCAAGAACAACAGTGAACTCTTCTAAGGCCTTTCAGCTAATCAGCTAAAAAGGCCACACGTATGGCCATGAAGGAAGCATGAAAACTCATGCTCCCCTCATGGCCATATGTATGGCCTTGTCACCATTCCGTTGGAGGTGTCAACTTTGTGGACAAGCACACAGTCTAATAAATCGTATCTGAATCTTGTTGCTAAAGTGAGCACTGGGACACATTTTACAATTTCTTTGTGGAATGATATGCTTCTCATCCAGCCTTGTGTCGAAGAACATCCACATTTTTATCATCTGAAGGCAGCTTACAGTTTTTTTTACAATTGGTTAGGCACGATTTCAAAAACAGGGCTCAGAATTTCAAAACACTACACACAATTAGCACAAGCATGCACGCAATATGCAGAACACCTCAGATTCTGTGCAAAATGAAACACTATTGTCAAAACTATATACACATTTATAAAAACCACACCATGTTACCATATGAAACACACACTTTATATGAGGCTTGAACCAGGTTTTAACCAGTTAAACACTGCTGTATTTAACTGAAAATACCGTATTTTTCGCACTATAAGGCGCACCGGATTATAAGGCTCACCTTCAATAAATGGCCTATTTTGAAACTTTTTTCATATATAAGGCGCACCGCACTATAAGGCGCATAGAATAGAAGCTACTGTAGTGGCTGAGGTTGCGTTATCATCCACTAAATGAAGCTGTGCTAAAAGAAATGTCAACAAAACAGTTAGCTAAGTCAGTCAGTCAAACTTTATTACCGGTAATAGAATACAAACCAGCCTTCTGACAACTCCGTTCACTCCAAAACAAGTTTGTGCATTCACAATCCGGCACCGTACGTACCAGTAGCTCTTATTTGCGCCGCCCTCGTTGAAAACAATGTATTTCCAACTCCATTTGTCACGGTTCAAACGGTACTTTTTTTCCTCGAGGTAACGCCAGTGACGTAGTATTTTCGCGACACAGTTTATCTTTTACCAACTGCAAGGTTTATCACGTAGTTAGTGCATTCACAAATGTAGAGTGGAACTTTTCCCCGATTCAGTAAACATGTAAAACAGTGCTACGGTAAATCAAACGTTAGTGCTAATGGTGTGGGACTGGAATTCACTTACATTTTTAACCGCTGTTACTTCGGCCACGCCCCCTGACTACGGTATCCACAATTAACCAATATTGTTCCATATATAAGGCGCACCGGATTATAAGGCGCACTGTCGGGTTTTGAGAAAATTAAAGGCTTTTAGGTGCGCCTTATAGTGCGGAAAATACGGTACTTTTAGCAATTATACCTCTCAGTGAATAGATTACTGTAATGAAGTACACAGAGAAATTGCAAATATACAACATAGTAAATCAAAACACAAAACAAGATCAATTCTGCAGACTATTGAAAATATGATTTATTTCTCTTCATATAAAATCAGTCAATCCATGGTTCATGACATGATCAACTAGTGTTGCATGGGTTTCATTTGCCAAATTTGATCCTCTTTTTCTTAGAGGATGTTCTCTTCTTGCTTCAGGTCTTCCTCTTCCCTAACTTCTGCATCTACCTCCTACTTGTCCTCCACAGATTCCCCCTCTCATTCTCACTCTTCTTCCTCTCACCTCTTCCATTTTGGTTGAAAGCAAGTGAACTCACCTGCTGCCTTTGTATAGTGCTCAACCATGATTGTTGTGTTTACAATAAACCAAGTATGTGTTTGCTCACCTGATATATGATTAAACCAATTGGCTAATGGGTGTTGTGATTTATCAGTCAGTGCTTTGGAATTGCAAGGAAGTGTCTAATGTAGACAAGTGTGTTTAGTGTTTTGTAAATCACTGTGTGTATTGTTTTGCAAACAGTCTGAGTCTGACATTTATAGTAGTCAATATCTATTCCAATTTTTTGTTCCTTGAGTGTAAGGTTTTGAAAATTGTGAAAGTTTGGATTTTAGTGTTTAGTCATGCAATCAAAAAAAAAACAAAAAAAAAAACAACTGTAATTGGAGGACAACAAAGTAACAGAAGTATGAGACAGACTTTGACTGGTATGTCTTCTGCACAGCTCTAATAACAGCAGGAATGTTGCTATGAATGGGATATACGTTTGAGGTGCACTGTCCAGTGTGCAGAATGTAAGAAGAATCATGGGTGTGAAGACTTGGAAAAAAAAAAAAACAGTAAGGAGCAGATTGATAGAAGAAATGGTCTTGGTAGACTTGCCTAATCAGATGCAGCAATAGTCTTTCAGGTAAAATGTACAGCAGAGGATTATTGCCCTGAGGACTGTCTGTTGTGTCCAGGCCTCTTTAAGAGTGGGGTTTGTAGTGTAACTGTGGTGAATTTCTTCTGCTGATGGCCGAGATGTGTTGATGAGGAAGGAATCT
>BJFM01003942.1:29063-47514 GCA_016586285.1 Arothron firmamentum | reverse complement strand
GTGTGTGTGTCTGTGTGTGTGTGTGTGTGTGTGTGTGTTTGTTTAGAACTAATTATCATTGGGTCATCATGGTATGTTTCACTAGGTGGCGCCAGAAACCATTTGTTCATTAATTTCGACTATACAGTACTGTACATGAATATAGATAATTTTCAAGACAATTACATGTATTTAAATAGTTGACAAAATGGAAACCAGTTGCATTTTCCTTTTTTTACGGTTTTACCTGCATCCACAATTCTCCCTGCAGTTCTGCAATTTAATTTTCTGGTCTAAAAAAATCTATAATGAATGATGAAAAACAAATAGTTCTCATGTGCAAGTCATCTAGTATATTGGCATGCTCCCTTTGTGGCATTCATGTCATATTGACCTGTGTAAGAGAGCATGTGAAACTTGCTTTTTCTCTATTTTTTGTGTATGAATGTATCCCGACAGTTTGGCATGGCTGATTGCAGCCAGCGTGGAAGCTTTCTGGAGCTACACGTGACAACATATTTGCCCGGAAATGCCAGAAGAAGGTCATGTGGACGTGTCTGGAAAAGCCTGAAATGCTCCAAAGACAAGATTTCCAGACACCACTAAATAAGCAGACCTGTGGGGATCTATCTTTGATAAAGACAAAGAAAAAAAAAACACCCCACGTGGACAGGAGTGTGTGTGTGTTTGGGAGATGGTTTGTTGCTCAAGGGGGAAATGCCAGAAACAGCTAAGACTCTGCACTGTAATTGCAAAGAAAGAAGGATTTATGAAAGGAGGATCTACTGCTGTTTCAGGTGAAAGACTACAACAATTCCCCCGTTCTTTGACGCACCTGTTGGAGGACAACTAGAGTGAGTCACACTGAGCTGTTCTGGGTCAGGGCAAACACTGAAATCAGGGCATGAATCACCAACAATAGCAGGTTTGTAGCATCGCTTGGTGGAGCAGATGCACCAACAGGATGCCCCATGTGAGAACGGTGAGGAGAAGTGAAACAGCCGAAAGCCTGCCACGGTGAATGTGGTAAATGAAATGTCACGACATGTAGAGAGTTAGCGTCTTCAGACCAGCTAGATAGCAAAGTGCTTACATTTTCCCAGAACTCCCCTATTATCAGCTATCACAAGTGCAACAACTCAACAAACCGTTTCCCTGGAGAAATGTCCTTTCTCATATTCTTCTACAGTTTCCTTTATATTATTAAATCACCGTTTGGATGGAAATGTTGATGATTACTACTTTTAAAGTGTTTTATAAATGAGTTTTTAACATTGTGCATGAATCCTGGCAAACACAACTGTTTTCTGCTTCTTAAAAACTACAAACACAAGTGAAATACACATATATGCAGTGTTCACACTAGTTTATGTCTCCTGTTCATAGTCACTTTAATTTGTATATAGTGTTCCATTGCTTTTGATAAGTGCATGCTTGTTTAGTTATTTATATTTTATATTTCTAGTACTATTTATCTGACCTTTTGCACAGAGGAGAGAGCTGCACCCCAATTTTGTTGCGCTATTGTACTCTGTACTGCTGTACAATGACAATAAAGACTCTTGATCTTGAATACGTGGTTGAAAAAAGGGGGAAAATATAATGTGAGAAAGCCAGCAGTGTCTGGAGGCTGAAAGAATTCCATCCGGTATACCGTCCCAAGTATTCAACTCATAAACTGCAGACTGAAGATGAATGTGGCTTCTCCTCTGTGCTGACAAACAGTCAGTTTATTTCAATAAATAAGGCCAGAAAGTGCCGGAGATAGCCATGTGGATTTTTAACCATGTGGATTTTTAACAAGGTAAATCAAAATTAGTGCTGCTGCGCTTTACTGTTAAAAGCATTAAGGCTGAAATGAGAGAGGGTGTGTGGAAAGTATGAACGCTTTGGGACGTGGAAGGGCATAATCAGCAAGTTTTATGGTTCCTGCTCTACAGAATAAAAGTTCCTAACATTAAAAATCACCATAACTGTCACAGATTTAATTTTAGTGATTTATGAGCCAGTACATTTAGCAGCATATCAATATTCTTAAAAGAAAGAGGAACATTATGCAGTGGAATGTATAATTAAGGATAAACCTACAGATCCTTTGAGATTCCCATGTGTGTAAGAGGCACAGAGAAAAGCAAACATCTAGTTCACCTCAAGTGCTGGAACATCATTGTGTGACCTGAAGGGAGGAAACTAAGGTGGAATGTCAACCAGGTCTGGTCCTTAGAAGTCTATATAATCACATTCTAAACTTTGACATACGTTCTGTCCTCTGGACCATCAGGCTTTACGTCATGTGTAACTTCAGGGGTCGTTTGTTGACCTGCTGATTTATTATTCCACATGAGCTGCTGGAGTGAAAATGTCAGAGCTGTAGCAAACAGCCGCGACCGTGTCATGGGAAATGTCCTCTCGTCCCTCCGCAGACGGCCCAAGGCATTCCTTCTGTCTTTCACATTGGAGACATCCTGTTCCGACCATTTTCTTGGCCTTTGGGTGCTTGTGTTTGCTCTGGGATCTGGTCAGACTTTTAATTTAAAGCCCTGAAGCTTCCGCTAGAGGTCAAACTGAATGCATTCTTCCTGTTGTTGTGTTGTCAAGGTACACAAATATACATTTGTGGAGGAGTACATCTATTGATATATCTGAAACGATAGCTGGTGTTTCTGCAGCTGAGTCGCCATGCTGGTATTTAGTTCTTTTCTTATGAAAGACTTCTTGGCAGCAAAAGCAGACATGCATTAGCACTCCACTTCACGTAGCACATTTCTCACGCTTGATAGCTTATTTGCTTCCTGCTTCTCTCTCTCCCCCCCCCCTCTCTCTCTCTCTCTCTCTCTCATGTCTAAATCATTTAGACATGAGAGACATCGTTTTGAATTCCAGAGACCCTGATGTGCTCCAGCCTCACCTGGTAAGAGGCCTCTGTAAACACTTAAGCGTGGACACACTAAAGTTAGGTGTGTAGACCCGTCAGGCATATAAACACATACATCTTGTAGTCATACGTTAACCACCCAAGCAGCTATTTCCTGTGTTCTCACGTGCAAATGCTTACAAAACCCACTTCCTCTGGCTCACAAATGCATACAATTTACACAAAAGGAGCTTAACGTGCTCTTTATTCCAGCTATGCTGTACTTGGATGTGAATAATAGGGCCTTGTCCGGTTTGCCTTCATGCCCTGCCATTAGGACTGCTTGATTTTGTGTCCAGTTTGTCCTGGACATCCTGCCTATTTGCCCATTTGCATAAGCTTGGTGATATGATGCTGTACCACCTTGGCAGACGTTACACCCATGACTGGAGAGCAAAAGAACGCTGCCCGTTTTGCCAGCGCAGGTACAACATGACTGCTGCTTTGGTTCCCAGGAGCCAGGAGAGGGTTGTTTGAGACGTGCCAACTTGGAAAATATTTCAGATATTCTCAGCTGTCAAAAGATGCCGAGCCACATTCCCAGAGGTGAAGGCTAATCCTCTTTGCTACCTCAGCAGGTATCACTCACACACCTGCAGAGGAAGAAATGTCACCTATCTCCATTTCTGTCATACCTGCTCGGCTGCGTCGTTGTTTACAGCAGTGGGCTCTTCACATCGGGTGATTCCCTGAAAGGTACGAAAGAGAAAAGTAGAGCGAAGCAGGAATAACCTTAATCTGCAAAAAAGAACAGAAAAACAAAACAGATAATTCCCAAACCATTCACAGGCCCGGTTTCAGTTAAACTCACCTTTTAAATTTCACCTAATCATATCTCCGTAAAGCCAGTACCAACCCGGACTTGTTATGACAGTTTTTATTTTTCCAGATAAACAGTCAGTCAGACATTTATTTTTAAAACAGTCTCCCACATGAACTGAAGCTGTGAAACATTCCCAACAAACATCTGGGTCTAATCGCCTCTGAGCATCGCTCCCTTCACAAGATGACCAAGGCCAGAAGCGTCTCTGTGATGTGTGCTACGCGCTTATCGTCACCTTCAATTTTTCCATTCACTGGCCCTCAGTCTTTTATCCTAACGAGAAATTCTCCCCCTTCTTTCCTCTAATAATGTTGGTTAATGTTGTCTTTAAAGGTCATCAGGCTAAAGGTTAAAGGCTAAAGTACATTTTGACAGAGATGAACGGTGGTGACGGTGACATGGTGAATTTCTCAGAGACGGCGATTAAATTTGTCTCACAGTTATGAAATAACAGCGTAAAGGTCAAGAAAAGCCTCTGAGAAACATGCCGCAGCGCACGACCAATTTGAAATGCAGTAGCATTAGCGGATCACCTCCCCAGAGTTTGTTACATTTTTGCATGCAACTTATCATACTAATTATTATCTGAAAATCTTTTTGGCCTGTAATTTGTCTTCAGACAGAAGTCATATGCTGAAATAACTGATTTGGGAAGAAGAGATAAACCCAAATGTGCTATTTTTTTGTTACATAACATTGTTTTACAGAAACATCCCACGGCAATAAATCAGGCAGGAATAAGACAGTGCAGGCGTTGCAGCCTCATATGGGCATGTTTTGAATATTGAGGAACCAGTTTCGTTCTCATTAAATTCACGTAATCTGGTATGACCTCACCTTTCATTGTTGACAGCATAGTTCAAGTTTTTGAAACCACACCCTGGTCCTAATGCCTTCACCGTCTAAATATTTTGTAATGATTTTAGATTTTTGAATGAAATATTTAGGATTTATTTTATTAAAACACTTGTGCTTGAGAAATTAAATTTAAATATTAGTCATCTACAAAGATAAGTTTAGTTGTAGAATAGGTTTGAATAAATCCTGGCTCTTCTGTTCAGAATTCTACAGAATTCAAAAGCTACCAAAGATCTTAATTTAGGCAAAAAGGACAGTTTTGAATGTAATTAAATCTATGAGTGTTTTCGCTCTCCCCATGGATTCCACCAGATCACATGACCTGCCAGTCTTTGATGTCTTTCGTCAGTGTTTTAGATCAGAATCAGAATCAGATTTATTGCCATTGTCAGTAAAAGAATTCACAGACTGGGAAGTTGGATCGGTACAGTGTGCAACATGGAACATAAAAGTAAAATAAATAATAAAACTATAAGCTATAAAAAAAAACAGCAAACAGCACACGCAAGTACCAAGGCAGCCATTCGCAGCACCATCTTGACATGTTCTCCATTCATCATATAGCGCAATGGACGTATACTGTTCTCCTCATCAACATTTTAGCAGAGAAGAAGGTAAAATAACTTTCTTAACATTGATGCTTTATGTGGGAGAAAAGTTTCATTTTGTGTGCGAATCTATAATTAACATTGCTGCAAAAAAAATCATTTTTGTCACATTAGATCTTGTATTATATCGTAGTAATTAAAATTATCGTTGGCTTTCATGAAACTGATGCGCCTTGCACATGACAGACTCTCATTTATCATTTAACAAGGATGTGACACCAGATTCCTCCAGCCTGGACTTGCGTCAGCATGGAGATGTTTGGAGATCCAACGTTTGGGTGCTGCATTCTTCTCGTCCCTGCGCATTGCCATCGCAACACTCACAAGACAGCAGACAGTGTTGTGCCAGCTGGAGTGAGGGTGTGAGAACCAGGCCTGATGCGCAGAGACTTACAGTCCAACAGTGGCAGAGTGAAAATCCCCATTCCACACTGATGACTCTCCAGCAGGCCCTCAGAAGAGGAGGAAGATGCACAAAGGCACCATTCAGTCTCTGCTGACACAAAAGGCTGATGCAGGCTTCACGTCCGCAAACAAATCACTGGAATCGATTCGGATGGTTATGTGGAAGCCAGATGGTGCTGAGACAGATGGCGCTAACTCATCCTTTTATCGTGTGGTTTCAGGGCACAAATTAGGTGAAAGTTGTGCTGGGAGCCTCTGAAACCCCTTAGAAACCGAGTTTACCTTCACCTTCTCACCCTGTCGGCATTCATTAATGGTAGCGTTGTATATGAGCAGAAATAAGGGCTCCGATGGTTTAACACACATTCAAAAAAACCTCTTCCGTAGAAGTGCTGTGGAAGCTTTTTCATTCACTGTTGGCTGTGGGTCAGAACTCTGGCCTGTGACATGACTGAGTGAGAAGCAAGAGGCTGCTTGTAAAGGTGGGAGTTTTAACACAGGAGCCTGAGGAGACGTATTAAAAACAGGCTGTCAGCGTGAGCTATAAGTCATAGCAGTGGGCTCTGGGAGTATTAAGCCAACAGATACACACACACACACACATGCAGACATGCAGACACACACACACCCACATGGTCTCCCTGGGAGGTCTTGTCAGGGCAAACGGGCTAAAGAAAGTGAGAGCAGAATTTCCAAGAATGGCAGCACCGTTCTCATGTTCATAAGACTCTGGAGCGAGATTAAGTCAGGCCAAAAATTAAATTGCGCGAGAATGAGAACTAAACGGTAGCAGTCCTCGGCGCCACGGTCGCTGCTCAGCAGGGTTAAATGAGTGATTGCAGTGGAACGAAAGGTTAACGATCGAAGCCTCAGTCCGCTCCAGCTTCGCATTAAGAAGCAGAAATGAACAGAGCTGAGAAATCTGTTCAAAAATGGACAGAATGCTGAGCCTCCGTAGATCCTGTTTGCTCTTTAAAACTTTAAAACAACGTATTCTGTTTCCTTAAATCCACTTTCATCTGTCCTTTTTTTTAATCTTATGTTGCTGGTGAAACTCTTCGTCCTCAAGCTGCTTCGTTTTCCCCGGCAGCTTTATTTGTCCCTGCCATCAGGCTCCAACTGAGACAACACCGATTGTTTTTGGAAACCAGGGGACACAGATAGGAATCTGATGGACGGCCACCGGTGCAGCACAGCCAGTGTTTTCAATCTCCAACCTGGTGCCTGCTCAGTAAACCACAAAAGCCGATCTAAACCCGTGCGGCATGATGCGCGTACGGTTTGCGCTATATTAAAACAAGCAGGGTTAAATAAGACGTGACGAGTCTGGTGTTGCCGTCCAAAGAAAGACTGAGACAAAGATGTGACAGTCAGAGCGGATGGAGCCTGGAGACAGAAGCGACAGCTGAGAAAGCTCTTTCTGTTTCCGTCCGCCCGTCTGGGCCCAGGCTGCATCTGTTGCTAGCAGCTCTCAGGCTGGTGTCATATTCACAAGAAAATGCAGTTATTTTTGCACATATGGTTACATTATCAGACGTTTCCCCCAATGAAAATGAACACATTTCTCCAATAACTCTTTATTTGCCAAAACTGTCAGGAAGACAGAGCGGGTATGCAGAATTGTGGTTATAAATTCATCTCTACTGCTGATTGGAGCTTTGATCTGTCTCTCTGTCATTTCGCTTTCCTGTTTTGCAGCTTCTCACCAAACCACAGCGCTGTTGTCAAGTTGACAAAAATGTGTTCTCTATCGCAACAGCCCATTTGAAAAAATGAGTCAAGAATCCATTTTTCTGTGCATATTTTCGCACGATTTCCCACAATCCAATTAAAATCCGGCTTGCCTCGACACACTGCACACATTGGTTTCCTTATTTTTATTAGGTTATTTTAAAACTTATTTTCTCCTTTGTGCGGCTGTAGCAGTTAGCACTTACAATCATACTGATATGCTACATTTGTTTAAAAAAAAATTAAACTGTATTTTTTTGTAGTAAATGTGTGTCAAAGTGACTCTTTTTCTCTTGAGTGATTATAAAATGACACCCTGTTGTTCGCTCAGAGGCTCTGAAGGTAAAGTTAACTCCCTAATCATGGTGATAAGAAACAAAAATCAGCCATACAAATTGCCAGCAGGCTCGCGCACCACTTCCGTCACACTCATCAGCTACTGTCGGCCTATGTGTTGACCTACAGATTACAGGCGGGGCAGCGAGATCTTTTATTTTTGTCCCTCCTTCAGGGACTCCACCGTTTGCCAGAGGGATTAGGAATTTATCTGTTTATACTCCTCCAGCGTCAGTGTCAGACGTCATCCTGAAGTCTTGAGGCGAATCTTCTCATCCACCAGCGTCAGACCACAGACTTGCTGTCTGTCCTTCATGCTCACCACCGTCGTTGATGTGGCCTGAAATCCACCCGGAGCAGAAAGCGACAAGCACGGGTGGCGTGCTAAGACTTAAATCAACCAGAGATTCCGGCTGTTTATATTTACGAGTCCTTTTCTGTTCAGACGAGTCTCTCCTGCGGTCACTGCAAACAGATTAGAGATCACACTTGTGCGTGACCCCGACTTACGTCTATTACACCACTGAATGAATGATTTATGGAGTAAATAAAAGCTTGGCCACATGTGCTAAATGGCACTGCTGTTAATCTTCGCTAACCCTGTAAGTAGTAACATGGCCCCTATCCGCCTCTGGAAATTAGAGTCTGCTGTGAAGAGACAGGGGAGGCTGTCATGTTAATTACCATTTGTGCTACTCTGGACAGACAAAATATGCAGTGGAGGCTCATAAGCAATAAAGGAACACAGGGATTCGACTGAAGTGAGATTACTGAGGAGTTATCCGGAGTCTGGAATCACTCATTATGTAGAATCTACTCTCTGCACAAACAATTGTTTAATAGGAACATAAACTAATCATTTACACAGCTGGCAATTACAGTGTTTTCGAATTAACAACACGTCTTGAGAAATGACGAGAAAAGACTTTTCATTTTAAAAGGTTTCTATTCTGAAAGTTTTGAGGGAGACTCAAAAGGGCTGCGGATGATTTCTCACTATAGCAACAGGTCCTTCCAAGAGGAATAGAGCAGCAGCTTAACAGTAAAGTCCCACACACAGGCTGAAAAAGGGACAGAAAATAGAATTTAAAAGCACAGTGTCACCAAGTGTGACTGAAGAGAGACTAATATGATGGGAGCGTCCTGCCCACACAGCCTCCCTCCTCCCCTAAAGACCTGCAGGCAGCAGAAAAGTAAATAAAAGCTTCTGCTTCTTTAATAAAAACACAGTTCAACTCTCTAAACTGCCTTTGTCTCACTGAAACCTTGTTTTGGCCATGCAAATCCACTCTGGGCCCTGCCTGAAACACATGCAAATTCAACATGAAGGCAGGCTGTCTGAGGATGTGTATTCTGTGTTAAATGCTGAGTAGATTACGTTAGAAACTTCAGTGTATGTAAAACCAGCTGTGCGGCTCATTAAACAATGATTAAATGGGAAATAACACTGGAATGGCACGGTCTTAACTATGGGATGTGTTTTCTGTCCTCACATGGCCTGTTTGTTGGAGCAGCCTGGAGAGTTTGCCTTCCTCAGGTCACGGTTGAACTTCTCATATTTATGTCGGTTCCACTGCAGACCAGCGGGCCGATTGACTGCGCGTGTTCATTGGGTCTCTGGGGCCAGGTACAGCTCCCTCTGCAGTGTGGCTCCGCTGAACTCTGACCCGGCTCTAATAGGAAAAATGGAGGCTAAGAGGGTCGGGGATCCAGAAAGGACTCACTTCCACTAAATGCAACAGTTTGAGGAGGCCGGCGGGTTATGTAACCTTGTCTCTAGGCAGTAGCGACGCGGTAGGACTGGAGGAACGTCCACTCTCAATAGGTCCCTTATGCAAAGTTAACTTTGGTTCCAGCTACGGAGGGCATGTGACCAATCGCAAGCCCTGTGCTCAGCCGTGGGCTACCACAATATCATGTTGCGTTATTTTCTTTGGGTTTTTTTTGTTTGTTTGTTTTCTGTTATTCAATTGAATCTATTGCTTAACAGTGTTAACGAAAATCTCGCCTCCATCTTGAACCACGAGGACTCGAAACTGGCCCAGTGGCCCTCAGTCATAAAAACCATCCGCATTCCTGGTCTTGTGTGCTGTTTGAAACGCAAACAGTGTCATAACACTTAGTGAGACTCTGTAAGATTGACTTTGAAATCTGAATCGTCATGCTTATGGCGTGCACAGTGATGGGTCTAATGGCATGCTTTGAATTCTTCCTCCCTTTTAACAGCAAGTAAGTTCAACAGGCAGTCACACGGCTCTCACGCACATAGAGCAGGAGCTGTCATAGCCCAAGGTCAGAATTACATCCATGGCTGACTCTGAGGACTCCGGAGGGGCGTGTCTCATTCTCACCTGCAGCACACCCAAGAATGACTCAAGCACATTCCACAAATAACTTTGCTGGGCTGTTTTCAATTAGGATTTGAAACATTTGGAGTTGGTAATGCCATCGAGCAGATGTTCCAACCCATGTTGGTTGGTGAATTTGGATTGAGTGCAGAGGGAAGTGACCACCTCTGAGTTTGGACGAAGGTGTGTGAAAACAGGCAGACCCTGTAGTCGTAAAACCTCCTTTACCTTCAACCTGATGGCATGAACCCAGAATTCTTCACCGTGCGCCACCGTTCCCATTGAAAGCACCGTTTTAGGCTGATTTGCATCATGTCCGTCCTCTTCAGCGCGTTGATTGGCTTCAATTTCCGAGCGTCAGCGCGCGGGGTTGGCCCCGGAGAGACGGTTATTGTCAGGAATGTGTAGTAGCAAGCCGAACTAATTTACTGCTCTGGCTGAGAGACAAACACACACACACATACACACACACTCACACACCGCAGGGGGGCACATCCTCGTTGGCTGGGAAGGTGCTGGATTATCTGCCGGTAGTCTGCTCCAACAGCTGGTCGCCCTAAACCCTCCAAGATATCTGAGCATGCGACGTCTGGCTTGAGCGGATCAGAACTCTCTCTCTCTCTACGCGCATTTTTTGTGTGTGTGTGTTAGAAGGTTGTTTGACTCGGAAGGAGGACACCGATGCCAGGTTCAGCAGCGATGAACAAGAACGGCATCGTGACAAAAATCAACTCGAGGATAAGAAGCGAGCCGTTCGGCGCCCATTATGAGCTGCTCGGCAGAGAACTCGGCAGGTGAGTCGGTTGTTTTCAAAACAAGCAACTGGATGGATGGATGGAATTTACAAAAGCATGTTCATAATCTGGCGTAAATCTGGTAATCACATTAGTTCCCTCCGTGCACGTGTGGGTGGAAAGCCGGTTGATTGAACATTATTAATCCTGCGTTCCAGTGCGCGGATGGAGGCGCGCCGCGCTCCGCGTAGAGTTAATGCGCTTTGTGCGTCTTGGGCAAAGTTTTAAGAGTATTATGTCGGTGTAGAACGAAAATGTAAAGCAGCAAGCTCTGTTAATTCGTTGTGGCTGAGTATATGCTGTTGTCATTTTTTTCCACTTGAGGCTGTTTGATCATTTTCACCTGTTGCATTCAGCTGGTCGGAGATGAATCGCGCAGCCTAATTTAGCCCCAGCAGCCCGCTGGTTCCTCTTCCTCACAACCTCAGATGTGCGTCAGCCTATTGACCCAACATCAGAAGATAAAAAAAGAAATTAAAACAGAAATGTGCATTCATTTGAAAGACTTTGAGCCTTTTAATTGTAATGTCAGCAGCGTTTTCCCCTTCAGACCTGTGCACAACTGTGGTGTGCACGGTGGCCAACCTGAGCAGGAAAAGGAACTGATGCTGTGTGTCTGTAAAACAGGCAAATGAGAACTGCAACAAGTGTCGTTTCTCCTCACGCTTCAGACCTGTGTCAGCGCCCCACTGAGGGAGATAAAACCAAGTTCTCCGTCAGGGTATTGGGACCCTTGAACGCATCATGATCGACTGGTTTATGGACCGTAGGCTTGGTTTGATCAAAGGTGACCTTGATGAGAGGTTTAATAAGGCACTAAGGCAAAGTGTTGAGCATGGCCTACTTTATAACAAACTCTACAATATATGGCAGCATTACTGTAGATAAAAGCATTGTGCTCATATGTGGAGCTATGTGGTATTCTGTAGGACTGCCTATAGACTGTGACCATCTTTAGTGGCCTTTGACCCATTGCCAGTCTGCCAGAAACGACCCCCTGTTGTTCCTTTCTGGGGCTTTTGGTCTTTGCGTGAACTGTTCTGAACTTGGCTGATTAAGCATGAAAAAGACTGAAGGATTTTCCCTTTTCACGAGGAATAATGAGCATTCTCATAGACTGGGAAAAGGCAAAAGACAAGAAGCTGTCAACAGGGGAGCCAAAGCTGCAGCCAAAACACAACCGGGCTGTTGGATCCATGGAGTTGTTCTGTAACCATAGCAACGACCGCTTAAAGTATTAACGAGTCCACCTTTCTCATAAGCTTCCGCTGGCTGCAGGTTTTTATCGCGTAGCTCAATAAAACGCTGTCTGAACCCCCACCAGGCTGCCCCAGGCCTGTGCCAGGTGGGTGGTCTGGGTCTTGGTGAGGCGTGTTAGTTAACCGGTCAGCTATTGTTGAAGATGAAGTAGCCTGTCCGAGGGGCAGGGCGAGGTGTCAGCGCAGTCCCATTTGTCCTTGCTGCTGTCAGCTGGGAAGAAAGGGAGGTGAACAAGTTCCCATTATCAGTGTGGGGAAGAAGAACAGAAGATTATGTTTGCACATATCAGACATCCTGCACAAGCACAGAGCTGCCTTTAGACAATCCCACACAATATCAGGTCCCTGGCTGTTATTTGTTCACTTATCTCACTACTGTCAGACCCTTTTGACAGTTTCAGAAAGATTTAAAGGAGGGAAATCATCCTTGAATTCTACTGAGGATCATCTTAGCTGACATTGGTCAGGAGCGGCCGGGCTGTAGTTTTCAGATATTACCTCAGTCTTATCTCTGGACTGTTTATGTCCTTCTGACCAGTCTTGCACTCTTGGCGAGCTGGTATGAATTTACAAATGTCTTTCCCTGTAATCTAGGTTACAGCTTTCAGCAATTTGACTGTCCTGAGTTTGACCAGTAAATTTAGCCTTTCATTTTCAGCCATTTAAATATAATCCAGTGGTCCAGTTGGCTACTTGGATACCAGGCAGAACAATCTCTTACCAAATAGACCATTATATATATTTTAAAAGCAAGTGATGTGGTTGAGATTATTTTCTCTCATTTTCTCCCTCTTTCCCCTCGTTTGTGTTCCCCAGGGGTAAATTTGCAGTGGTAAAAAAGTGTGTCGAGAAGTCCACGGGAAAGCAGTACGCTGCCAAGTTCCTGCGAAAACGCCGGAAGGGTACGGACTGTCGTGTGGACATCTTAAATGAGATCGCCGTGTTGGAGTTGGCCAAGGCGAACCCATATGTGGTGGAGCTGCATGAGGTCTACGAAACCAGCACTGAAATCATCCTTGTTCTGGAGTGGTAAGATGATGCATGTGTGTGTGAGTGTGTGTGAGTGTGTGTGTGTATGTTGCACAAAAAAAAAAAGATTAAAAAAAAAAACTCAAAAGACTTTAAAAGTTCACTAAAAGCAACTAATTTTCATCTTTTATGTTTTTTTTTTTGATTCATGTCAGTAAAACTTCCAGCATTAGTCACGCAAATTAAAAAATAGACTTATAGATTTTCTGATAGCAAAAGTAGTTTCCAGTCAGCATCACTCTACATTCATTTGCCATCATCACGCATCTCTTTAAATTCTATATCCCTTATATGGAAGTCCTGTGTGTCTGGGGTTAGTTTCTCGTGCGTTTTCAACACCAACACCTCTTTCTCGTAAGGGAGAAACGGGTATAGAGAAGTGTCGCTTTAAACAGCAGTGCTGCAGAGCTGCGCCACGCTCGCTGAAATATAGTTCCCAAGCAACGCATAAGTCGGCCAGATCTTCCTGGGAACGTATTCTTCAGCTTCGTAGACCCTGTGTTACCTTTCAACATGCAGGTGCAGCTGGGCTGAGCTGAGTCAGCGATGCAGCAAAGCCGCGTCTGGCTCCAGTCTGGCGCAGTCAGACGTTAAACGACATGATGCATATCTCGAAAATGCATTTGGCTGTTCTGGTCGCAGCTTGTAATCAGAACATGGAAAGCCCACATACTGTATTAATCAGCTGAAACTGGGGAGATAATATTGAGTGGTTAACCTTGAACTCTGTTCAGATTAACCTGTTTCTGAGAGGCTTGTTCCTCAGGCAGGAAGCCCTCTCATACACAGTTTTTTTTTTTTTTTGGTCGTGCATCCCCGTTCCAGACATGGAATGCATCCCCAGAACAAAGGCATCTCTGTGGGGGGGTGCTGTGTTTGACCTCTGACTTAAGTGTGAAAGGGGAAGTAACACAACAATTCACCACTGCATGCCAGAGGGGAAAATGTAGCGTTTCAGTCTGCAGTGGTCCACCCTGCCAAGTCTGGGCCAAAACTCAAGCAGCCTACACCTTGATATTAACGCAGCTTTTAACATGCTTGGTGTTAGCTGCATTCGTTATTTTGTTTTCAGCTCTTTTACATTTTTCAGCCGTTCTACGTTAAAGCTGCTGGAGCGGTGAAAAGATGTACAGTATCTTTTAACTTGTCTGACTTCAGCGCAAGTTTCAAGAAATGGAAAAATCATTTTCTATTTCCTGTGGCTTTAAGTAAAAGAGGCATGCAAGGCTCCAAAATGTAGCACACTGCAACGCTGTTATATACACACTCTCAGCCACAACCACATCCTTTGTCATGTCTGAGAAATGCAAGCAATGAAGCAGAATTCTGATTATCTTTGAAAGTATAGCTCTGCCATATGTCAGCACCACAGAAAGTCCCGTCTTCACGCACAGTTCCAGACGGTTGGTGCTGATGACGTCTGTGCAGGACGCGCAGAAACTGTAAAACAGCGATAATGACTAATTCTCCCGGGATTTAATCTTTGATTCTCTGCCTGTCTACATGTAAACATCTGAAATGAATGATAGCAAAGAGAGGGACTTTTTAAAATCACCCCTGATGTTACTTTCAGGTCTTTGAGCCTTTCGGCGTCTCCAGATATTCTGCTGCACCCAATATTTGTGCTGTTTTATGATTTTAAACCCATGAGATTGCATGTGGGCAATATGTGGTGTAAGTTGACCATCGGCCACTTATTGCCGTGAGCCAAAAGTTATGCTGCATGCAATCTCCAAAAATACGGATGCTGTTTTCACAGCTGGGGATAGTGGTGTAACCTTTGCAGGCTTAACTGGGAGCTGAACTGTGCCGGTTATGTAATTGCCGTGCCCAGGACCGGGTAGATAAAAAGCATGTGTCATGCAAATCCCTCACACATGGTTCCAGTTTAGACTAGAACTGTCAGCTTCACGCACTGATCTTACAGACGGAACATCCAAAAAAAAAAAAAAACACCGTCTCCACTTGACTTAACTTGGTTACACAAGAGGGAAGAATCAGGCTGGAATGTGACAGTCGTTCACAAAAATGTGAGAAATCTCCATTTTGAGTTGTCTCGCTGCTAAATTCCAGAGGTAACTAATCATTTAGCTGTTTATGTGTGGTTGGAGGGGAAAATCACCATCTCTAATCACCCTACAGAGGCTGCGCAGCCATAGTAACTTTCCCGGCTGTCTTTAAATAGCTCTGTTCCTGTCACTGGCAGAAAATATTCAGATGTTTGCTCCTGTTGAATGTGTTTGATTTAGGAAGAGTCTGCAGCCTATTGAGCGATGTGAGCTGTAAACTGGCCTGCATGCATGAATGCATGCACGGGCGGGTGGGCAAATTCAGCTCTATTGATTTATGTCTGACTCACCTGCAGCGTGTAGACATGTACGGACTTTGTGCCTCCAGAATTTGGACTGAATAGGACACCAGGTGTTACATAACTTTACAAAAAAATTGGAATGGTTTGGGGTTTGTGGGCCTAAATTGTGTGACTGGAATTGATTATTGTCAACTTTATAAATGAAACTTGACAGGGAGCCACAGTTTGAGGAGCAAAATTGTTTTCTTGATGTAAATATACCAATCTGAATAAATCAGGACACAATAAACCTTTGATGGCTGTCCATGCACAGATCCTTTCTCCTCGTATTGTCCTCGTGTTAGGTTCTCACTTTTATTTCCTCTGGTCTCCTGACAGTGCTGCTGGCGGGGAAATCTTCAACCAGTGCGTTGCAGATAACGATGAGGCCTTCACAGAAAAAGACGTCATCCGGTTGGCCAAGCAGATCCTGACCGGGGTGGCCTTCCTGCACCGGAACAATGTGGTGCACCTGGATCTTAAGGTAAATACGTTTACTGTGGAACTTTTTCCTCTCTCTTTCAATGAAGATCACGTCCTCCCGCAACACATTATTTTTTTTGTGGAAAAACCTGGACGAACTACATTTCTAAAGTTTGCAAAAATAAACTTGTCGGGTTCACAAACATTTTTTTCAAATATTCCCGATGCCAGGGGAATTGAAACTTGGAAGTAATAATTTATCTAATCTGTTTCTTCTCCAGCCCCAGAACATCTTGCTGACCAGTGCCAGACCTTTGGGAGACATTCGTATTGTGGACTTTGGCTTGTCCCGACGCATGGACAGTATTACAGAAGTCAGGGAGATCCTGGGCACACCCGAGTATGTGGGTGAGTCGGGCACCTCGTCCCTCACTCTTTGGGGTTTAAGCATCGTGGCTAACGCGGGCCTTGTGCTTTGATTCCAGCACCAGAGATCCTGAGCTATGAACCCATTACCACTGCAACAGACATGTGGTAAGTGCACTGCTGGAGTGAAGATGTGTGTGTTTTGCAGCGTATTTCAGTGCAACTCTGACTCTTCTGCTCCTCCTTCCTTCCTCTTTTACAGGAGTACTGGCGTCCTGATCTACATGATGCTGACGGGCGAGTCCCCCTTCCTGGGTGATGACAAGCAAGAGACATTTCTTAACATCTCTCAAGTCAACATAGACTACTCACAGGACACATTCGAGGGGATTTCGTCTCAGGCTGTCGACTTCATCAAGTCTTTACTTGTTAAAAACCCAAGGTGGGTCTGCTTGTCGGAAACCGATTGATTTGAGCAGATTTTTAAAATGATGGTGAAACCTCAGACATTTCCTGAAATGTAACTTTGGGCTGATTTACACAATAAGGATGTGCGTCACAATAACACAGTCGTACATCTGCATATGTCTGAATGAGTCAATGTGGTAACAAGGTTTGCGTCACTTAAGTGAGAAGTCATTTCCTTTGACAATACCATAAATGAAGTCACTGTATCTTGACAAAGACCTTTTAGGGTGGCGTATAGGTTTTGATAAATACTATCAGCACTTAAAAAAAGCTGAACTGTAACCTCTACCCTACAAAGATTCATAAAAATCTCAAAAACATTTAAAAAAAGCGCTTTAAAAAAACATGGCGGCATATACACAAGAAAGACCAAGTGAATCCAAAAACCCAGGCAATCCACGGGTTATGTAAACCCTTCAGGAATTTCCACTCATCCAGTGTGTTATTGTGTTTGTGTGGACAGGAAGAGAGCCACAGCAGAAGAAGGCCTCAGCCACCCCTGGCTGAACTCCCACCCCCATCAGCATCCCAACCCGCACCTCCACTCAACGAAAGCGTCCTCTTTGGACGAGGCCGAGACGAGCCAGTCGGAGTCCGAACCCGAGAGCCCAGCTCACTCCCCTGAGCTGGACTTGATCGGCTCGTACCTCCTGTACCCTGGTCAGGGGGAGTTAAAGACAGGCCGCCCCGCCTTCTCCTTCAGCGAGCCCCCCTTTGCCACGCGGCCTGAAATCCAGCAGGAGCTGATCTGCTGAGGGAGCGTTCATCGGCCAGGAGAGGCTGCGTTAACGCCGCGGAGCTGGCAGCTTATGGGTCTCGATCCGACTCGAGGCCCTGCTGGAGGGCTGCTGTACTGGCTGCCTGTACCCTTGCGCTTCCTGTGAGGTGGACCGTGTGTTTTTGATACTTCTGTGTGTTTGTACATGCCAATCTTTGCTGATCTATGATTGCTTGAAAGGAATGAAAAGCAGGAGAAAGGACCAGGAGCAGACGCGGCAGCAGCAGTTCCAGTGGGCTGCGCCGCTGCCTGGAAATGGACAGAACAGAATGGAAATGGACTAAACCGACCTTGGCTATTTCACTCATGTATGAACACCGCTTTTTTCCCTCCACTTCATTAACCTTTCGAGTCGTTTTCAGAGGAGAGACCGGCTTCTGCTTCCTCAGGAAATAACATAAATTAATGTGTGGTCTCGACAAAACCGCTAATGATGAGTCGGCAGAGCCAGACATACTTTGTCTGCTAAGTGTCTGATGGATCCTGTTGGAGGTTGACAGACGTTTGTACTCACCAAAAGAGTCAAAGCACCTATGCTTATGCCACACACGAACTATTAACTATTCTACTATTCTACTGTTGTTTATGTTTATTTATTTGCGTTTGTATGAATACCACTTCGGCACTCAGAAAAGCAACCACATCAATGCTATGTCAGGGTGGAAATGGTATGACAATCTAAAGCACTTTTAATGTATCTGGAAGAAACCAAAGGCCCACAGTTACCTGCTACACTGTGCTGTTGTATATATTAAACGTTCTTTCACCCATCACTGCTTTCATCACATGACTTTGTCTCATTTTCAGCCTAACTTGTCTTAATGTTACATCTGTTCTTTATTTTTTGCTTATTTTTCTATTGCACAAGTTGCACAATTGGATTTTAATTGTAGAGTTCATGCTCTTGAAAGAAAACAAGAAATCATGTTTTGGTATCACAGTTAGAACAGATTGTTATGAAGGGCCCAAAGCATGTGGGGAT
>BJFM01003942.1:0-29017 GCA_016586285.1 Arothron firmamentum | reverse complement strand
GGGGGGGGGGGGGGTATTCCAGTTCCTGATGTTTTTAACCATTGTATGAATGTTAACGTCATTAAATCGTCTTATTTTGTACATTGACTTTTACTTATTGCTGTTTTCTTTTTTTATGCTCATGGATTTCATTAAGGTTTGCACTTGTTCTCGTGAACACATTTTATTTTAACCAGTAAATGTTGGTGTGTGTTGCAAAATGCCAGGAAAAATATATACACATCCGTTTTTTTTTATCAAATCTTGTCTCGTCGTCGGTTTTGTTGTCAACTGATCGCATCCTTATTTCCCTAATCGGCTTAATGTACAAACAAATGTGAACTATATCAAAAGCAAATTTGCCAGGGTTTTCCTTCGGTGTGCCTTGGATTCATGTGTGTGTGCAACCATAAGTGCAGGAGATCAGATCTTCTACTAAAACAAAGATCACCCATGAATCCTGCATCAAGCATCTGCTTTTCCCTTCAGCCTGTCTATTTTGAGAAACATGAAGAACATTAAAAAAAAAAAAAAAGCTCCTTCAGTCCAGCCTTCCATAAATATCCAGCAGGCTCTATCAACAGGAAATGCCAGCATGTTGTGAAGAATCACGCTTTCCACCTTCGCAAAGTTCCTTTCTCCTCGTGCACATGCTTCGTTGTTGACTTGTGTCAGGTTGAACAATAAGCCTGCCTGTCAATATCCTGGATGCTAGCTTTGATGTGCTCGTCCTATTGGGCGCTGTGCCAGCCGAGCGCAGCTGTAGCCAATAAGGAGGGAGCGCGGCTTCCTGCGGGGCCCTGCTTTGGTGGCCCTCGGCCGGAACGACCACTTCCTCTATAGAAAGTCCTGCTGGTGTCTGGAGCTGAGGAATGCCAGAAATGTTCATAACTGGCCACTGGTCCCATTTTTTGACTTTGCCCCCCCCCCCCCGGGCTGGAATTGTTTCCATACTGACCTCCAGCACAAGCAGATACACTTGCTGGAAGGCTGCGTTCATGTCATTAATTCTTCTTCTTTTTTTTAAACTTCCAAATCCCACCTATAATGACCTGAAACTGAGGTTCTGCTCAATTGGCTAAACAGCCATCACATTTTACAACATCCCAGTAAAGTGCACGAAGGCTCCACATTAGAGGTCAATTAAACTAAAAAATTACACAGATTGTCTCAGGAAGCAGGATCCATTCTCAGGATCCATTCTGAGAGTTTTTCAAAGCCAGGGGCCTTTAAATGAAACGATTAAACATTTGTTTCATGGTCAGATATCAAATATATATTATTATATTTGCTTCACTGACAGTTAACTTCTGGATTTCCAATCTTCTACGAGCCCCCCGACTGATCCAGTTACGGCTGTGTCTCCTCTAGCTGTCCTGGTTTTTTGTTCTTGTCTCTCTCAATATCACCCTCCCTAGATCTCTTAAGGGGCGCCACTTTTCTCAGAAGTAGTTCCCCACATGCCTTATATAACAATGACATTCCTTTAGGCTTATGTTCTTAATTATATTGCAGTTGTGGGTCTATACACACTCATGTCAGAGGGAAAACATACATGGAGGTGCATATGGGACAACTTTATCCTTCATCCTCAGCTCTTTGTCAAGTGCTCCACCAGTTTGAAATAAACATATGCTCAGCTGACTGATGAATACTAGTGACTCATAGAGCAGAAATAAGAAACAAATCTTTACTCTTTCTAGAAATTCCATCTCTTGGTCTGAGAATACTTGTACTTTTTCATATAGACAAGACTTGCCGTGACAAATCAAAGGCTAAATAAAATGATCTATATATGATTTCCAAGTACAGAGCAGGCAGGAAACTTCTTTTGTATTTCCTAACAGGTTTAAGAAAAACTATTTATCTTGTAGATGGAAATGCTGAAAAAGAGAAAAGCAAGAAACCTGAATCTGATGCTCTGACTGAGCACGTGGAAGCTGTTCTGGCACACATCAAATTCCTAAAACCACACAATAGGCACGCTCAGCTAAAACAGGACATTTGGATTTAAGAACTGGACGAGAGACCCAAACAAAATAAGACTCAACGTTAGAAAAACAACAAAACTGCTGCCTGTATGGTTGATATAATTTAGGAGATGAGGTGTATTCAAAAGCTCCTTCAGAGTATTAAAGCATACATTTACTGACAAGAGCTGACAGTGAGCATAAAATAATAGCTTTTAAGGATAACGGAGTTTTTCTTTATGGGATGCTTTCAAATTCTTCTACCATCTCAGGCTCACATGGCGCATCTGCTTTTTACACCTTCATTAACAACAGAAACTATAGTCTTGGGAAACGCTGCAGGGCTTTGACCTTTAACCTTCAGAGCCAGACATAGTTCAGCAGTTAAAACAAAGAAAGAAGAAAAAAAAACAAAACCCCAAAACTGAACGCCCAGTCCAACAGCTCCACCAAGTGGACAGATGACACATTGAACCCTGACAGATCTGTTGATTACAGGTCGTAAATGTTGCGACTTTAACCTTAATTTTACTCGTGGCTCATTTCTACAACCATAAATATATTTCAGTGATTTGTAATATTTAACTGAAGGCCAAACAACTTTGAACTTTTTGAAGTGTTGCTGTAGAAACTCTATAAACTTTTATCAGCTTCCTCCTAAATGACTGTTCAAAGCTCACAGCTCAGGTCTGTGCAGCTGCAGTAGCTGCTGTTTAATTATTTTATACTTGGAGAGAGAAAAAAAAACAAAAAAAACAAGCCCAGTTCTTTTCATTTTATTTACCACAGAGGTGCATACATTAAGGTGAGTGTTGAATCATTTCTACCAGAACACATCTGCACTATGCCGTTCTTAACCTTTAGAAAGGACTAAACACAGAATTTATGTCAGGTTAGAGCACAACACTGTCAACATATATCAGACATGCTGATCCTGAAGTAAAAACTTACAAAGGACAGATCTTCATCTGAATAAGCATCTCTCAACATCACCAGAAAATAATGCAGGAGTGATTACAAGTGCAAAAGAGACACTGGAATTCTAAAGGAAACTGCATAAATAATATTAATGTAAATGAAACATACAACAAAACCCCACAATGACAAGACAGGTAATCATGTTATTTTTCATGGGAATGGTCAGTAATTTGAGGGATTTGAAGATGAAAACAAAAGTCTGACTGATCCCAGATCTCTTTTAGCATCATCACATACAAGAATCACTCTTTATACATGTATTCATCACACCTACTCTCCAAAATTAAGTGATGTCACTCTTCAAATCTGCCATCCAGGATGCTTTCAAAAGTAAAGGGAAGGAACTTGAATCCCTGGCCTGAATAAAACTTGTTTTGGAACTCCACCCTGTGTACAAGAAAAGAAAAAAAACTAAGTAGGACATACCAGCTTTAAAAGGAGGACAAGGGTATTACAGAGCAGCACAGAGACAGTGAGGCTGATGACCCATGGTCTTCATTCCATGGTCACCCACCTGCACCTGCTCATGTCTGGCCCAGTCCCGGGGCCGAAACCTAAGCCCCCCTTCTGGAAAATGGCCAGGCTCTATTTTTAAAAAGTTAATGCTAATATAACAGCAATGACCTTTTAACTGAGAAGCCAGAAATACCTCCCATTCCGTAGTCTGGAGTGGGTAAGGAAGGTATTTTTATTTATTTATTTATTTATTTAAAGTATTAACTGATTTTTTTTTTGTCTATCAACCAAGGTCTTGAATGTAAGCATGATTTGGAAGTTAAATATTCATATAAACTGGATTATCTCCTTATAGAATATATGAAGACACTATATATGCAAACCAGAGTAAATAAAAGAAAAATATAATACTTACCAGTGTAATCGCAGCGCGTGTAAGAAAGCTGACAAGCCTTCCATAATGAGTAGAATGGCAACTGTTAGAACTCCAAAGAAGGAAAACACAATGGTCAGCAGAAAGAAACCTCCAAAGCTTCTGGAGGAAAGGCCGTTGTGCATCACCATGGACCACAGCACCTCTGACAGCTCTGAGCAGGAGGAGGAAAACATTTCAGCGCTATAATGCGTCACATTTCTCATTAAAATGATTCACAAGTCTTATGTGCAGAGTGTGACTTACGAGCATGAGCAAGACTCAGAGCCCAAAGTCTCAGGTAGGAGGCAGTGTTGGAGATGCAGCCGAGGCAGTACTCTATGGTGTGAATGGCCTGATGCACCGCCACGTCGCCAAAGTTAAACTGTGGACAGAACCACACAGTCAAATGGTAAACTTGTTTAAGAATAAAGACTGCCTCTCCTCATCAGTCCTGAGATCCATGTAGGTGTTCATTGTCACCGAGGTAATTGTCAGAAATTTTGCACGCTCTTTAGGATTAGAAAAGAAGCCAGAACCAGAAGAGGCCCTTTCTTGCACCACCGTATTGAGTTTTTCTTTAAGCCCAAATAATGAGCTACCCAGCTAATGCATCATGCATGTCCCGGAAAACCTCAAAACCATCTAGCTCCCACTGCTCGAGCTGCAACCAGAATGAAAGACTTAGAGGCACAGCTACAAGCAGCAAGCAATGCTGGACATGTATAGAACATGAGCGACACAAAACCACCAGAAATGCTAGACATGCAGGGGATAGAAAACAGTGCTTCCTGTCCTACCTCTTCCTCCTCATCGGCCTTGACAGCAGATGACAAAAGGCAATGCTTGGTTATTGACAACACACAGTTTCACAGGTAGACACGAGTAGAGAAAACAGCAATGACAGAGTTCAGTTAGCTTGCAGGTGGGGAAAGATGAAGGTTATATTTCACAAAAAACACTCTAAGTATTTGTAAGTAAGCACATCTTTTAAAAAAAACACTTTAAAATGTTCAGCAGATGACATTTAGGATGGTCTGATCAAGAGTGGAGGACCACAGAAGACACTCACGGGCAGAGGAAATATCAGCTTTCAGTTTCCTCTTTCAAACTGTGGTGAGGCTGACTGAATTATTCAAAGATGTGGGATGTACTGTTCCATGGTTCCCTAAGAAACTGTCCGACTGCCCTAATGACAAAGAAAAGGTCCGTCTTACTTCAGTTTCCTCCTCAGAGTGCTGTGAGAGCTGGTCATGCTGGATGATTTCAGCCTGATCCTCAGTGGGCCCGTTGCCTACCCTGATCCCTCCAAAGTTCTGCGTACCCTAACAAATGATGGGTCAAGGACAAAATTGGAAGAGATCAACGGATTTTGTTTATAAGTGCTCAGTTTGCCAGGTTAGCCTCATCTTACCAAGTGTTTGCGCCACAAATACTGCCTCCGCAACACTAACGTTTTCACAACCAGCATACATGGAACACATGCCAGGGCAAGTAACACCAAGAATATTTGGAGGCCCTTCTGCATATTTAAGAGGAAAAGAAAAAATACATATGTAACCAGCTTTTTGTAACGTGAAAAGGTGGTTGTGTGTATGTTGGTGGGGCTTACTTGTCCACTGTAGAGGGGTTTGTTAGTGGGGTCATCATAGTTGAAGAGAAACATGTTTATAAATGCGATGAGGAGGCTGGGAGCGTCCTTGGAGGTGTGCGCCGTGAATGAGATCCACTTATAAAAGATGAGAATGATGAGGTAGCCAAACAGGCTGGACATAAAAATGATCTCTGGGATGAATCCAAGGTAGATATTCAGTGGCTTTTTAAAGTACCTGCAACACGCCACAATCACGATGTCACAAATCAAAACAGGGATACAAGGAGAAACTAGAGTATTAATGGGGAATGACGTCTCACAGGTGATTGAAGAGACTGAGAGAGACACCAAAGAGCATGTGGATGACTCCCAGGATGATGGACATCTTCATCTTGAACGAGTTCAAGAAAGTCAGCTTGTTGACAGCAATGTTCCAAATCTGGAGGAGAAATGGAAAACCAAGCCAGGTAATATATTCATATGTTACCTAAAATAACTTTCTTTAATGTTATTCAACTGCCTCATATTTTAAAGCGGTGTGACCACGAGTTAGTACATTTCAGAAATATCCTTTGTTTTATCTACATGGTCTATTAAGCAGAAAATAAAAATAATTTTGCTTTCAAAGAAAGATATTTACCGGATCTATGCCAATGGGGTACGGGCCCTTAAACACTCCATCAACCGCTGGGTCCAGCTGCAAAAGTCGATTGTCTTCCAGTGTTTTAAACCTGACCATAATGAGAAAACCATTGTAAGGGTCATTCCAAAGCACCGGAGGCCACTGCACTGTCACAAAAGGCGCTTACGTCCAGTTGCCTCCTCCTTGAGAGGCAAACATGGGCCTTACGCTCCAGCCAGAGCCAAAAACGTTTAATGACTTGGAGAAGCAGTCGTTGTAAATGATCCCAGTGTAGACTGAGAATATTCCCATCAGCAGGATGATGTAACGGCCGGCAAAGACCATGTTGAACATCTGCCGCAAAAGAGTCGATGTCAGTAAACTCAAGTCAAATCAATGCATCACACAGATAAGGACAAGTGCATCTGGGTGGATGGATGCATCAAAGCACGTGCGGCGGCCTGTACATGGCGTCATGTACGGCAGCGGAGGTGTGACCAGTAATGGTGGCGTTGATGAGACTATCGTGCTGGATTCATACCTCATTATCACTCTTCTGGGCCATCAGTCTGCTCTCCCTTAGTACAAGGTAAAGAGCGGCGCAGGTCATAAGTGCCCCGTGGCCCATGTCACCAAACATAACCGCAAACAGGAAGGGGAAGGTGATGATGGTGTATGGAGCTGGAGACAAGGAGGGGGGAGGCAGTGAGCGAGTGAGGGAGGCATCCCATGAGAGGAGGGGTGGCGTCACATTACACAGAACATCTCAACAAAAGAGGAACGGATGAAGAA
The DNA here is from genome assembly GCA_016586285.1 of Arothron firmamentum. Classification (NCBI taxonomy): domain Eukaryota; kingdom Metazoa; phylum Chordata; class Actinopteri; order Tetraodontiformes; family Tetraodontidae; genus Arothron; species Arothron firmamentum. Next base: position 22,214 of record BJFM01003942.1, on the reverse strand, counting down.
GAGCCAGACAAACTCTCTCTGTCAGTTTCTGCTGCTACAGAAATCCAGAGCTAAGCTGGTAAAACATTCGTCTTGATGCTACTGACGTCTGCAACGTTCGGAGCTGTGGCACACGCTCACCTGGGTTCATCTCACGGTAGGTGCCCATTCCGTAGGCATCAACAATGTTCTGAAAGCCTGAGGTGAATTTGTTGGTCTTGTTATAGGTGGGAGGCGTCTGCTTGGTCTGCATCCTGTTGAGGATGGAAGGCACAGTGGAGCCGCTCCTCTCCTAATCATTGAACGCCACAAAATAACAACGCGCATTATTCTCAAAGGCCTAGCTTAGTGGTACTGCTTAGTGATAGTGAAGATAAGATCTTTCCTCACATTTGAAAGAAAACTAAATGAGGACAAGCTGCAAGATAAATCGAGGATCAACACAGTCCCTGCTTTGGGCCAACTTTTTTGTGTTTGGTCGTTACAACGTTTGTTGCCACATCAGCCTTCCTTCCTCTTTTGATTCAGAGGTCAGATAACATTGTGATACAGAAATGTTTTAAATTCCATATTCAGAGAGTGTTGAGTGGTTCCCACTAAACACAAACAGGACTTGAGAGATTTTATAGACACACACACTTGCTGCAGTCTGCCAACGCTAAAATAATTTTGCACAACCTTTTAACAACTTGTAACATGTGACCGCAAAGGGAACTTTAACCTTGTTGATTTCAAAATGTTTCTACCACATTCATTACACAACCAGATACACTGGAAGCAGCCTGGAATGATATTCTTCATAAATAAACGAACTGAAACTGATAAATTGACCCGAGGAAGCGTTGGCTGGCAGCCGCAGTTACTCACCGTCCCCCTGCGCAGAGCAAACTGGATGGAGTCCAGATCAGAGACGGGACACCACACCTCGGCGATCAGACACTTCTGCGTCACGTCGATGTTGCAGAGGTTGAGAGTGTGGTAGATTGCCTTCATTTTTCTCACTTTGATGAACCACACTCTGATGGTCTTGGCTGCAGCCTGCAGGACCCGCTGCCTGTGGTCCTCAGTCTGGTTAAGTACCTTTGGGAACAAACAAGTAGTGAGGGTAACCTCAGGCTACCTGCTTACCATCTTGGACAAAACACTGACCTTTAACTAAATTTGAAGATGTTAAGGATATAATTACATGAAAACTAAATAAAGACGGAGAAATCACCTGGAGACCTGCGTCTGTCCACAGGTTTAATCACTCGTGTTACAAACAGCTGGAAAATTCCCCTTATCATCTATATGATTTGCTAAATTAGGTCTCATGTCTACATTATATTAACAGTCATGTCTCCTCTACTATACAGTATCCACTGACTACATAGTATTATGACACAGACAGGAACAGTTCATGTTTGCCAAGTGTGAGAAGGAAAGTGCCTCAGGGGTCTACCTCTCTGTTAACAGGTCAGTGGGGAGGAATTCCACAGTACAGTGGCAAATAACACAGTAAGGACTGAAGAAGATGGTGTCCGACAAACAACATCTGTCCTCAACAAAGGCATTAAATCAATGTACCTCCTTCACCCTTTAAATGTTCATTTCACAGAGTGGCTGAAGCAAACAGCTGTTAGTAAAATTTAGAACACATCTGCTTCAAGACAGACGGGATGTTAAAGGTGAATTGGGAAGGTCAAAATTCTGCACTGTCAGAGAACTAATCTATTGTCATTTCTTGGTTTGTTCAATTCATGAGAAGCAAAGAAAAACAACAAAAACAGTGCAAACCAGTTCAAGTGTGGATTGGAGTGAATTTAAATGAGTCAACATTGCATATTTTCAGAGTCATGGGAAGCATATTTACCATTTGCAGGTCCTCGATGCGTGCGTTCACCCCTGCTAGCATATCTTTCCTATCCTGAGGGGTTTCAGGACATGGGTACAGCGTAGCTCTGAAGCTGAATGTGGGTGAGGAAGCAAAAATGTGGCTCTGGCAGGAAACACCATTTTATGCAGTTCACTAGACAAATGTTACCGGCCATTTACCCCTCACATATCTTCTTCACTCTATTCTTCAGCTGATCTCCCTGGAAGAAGATGATGAAGACTGACTTGTGGACCTGGTCACCCTGTGGAAACGTCACACATTTAGAATTTAGACAAGGGCAACGAACCCATCACTATCCTTCTGGTTGAGAAGGAACCATAAAAACATATGTTACAGACTACTGTACATGGCTTCCTTTTATTAAACAGAACTGACTGTAGCTGGGTCCTCCAGAGGGTCTTCAATGTCCGCCTGTCTCAGGAACACATTTCCTCTGCAAACCCTCCACAGCATCCTCTCAAATGTCGGAATACGCTCCCTTCCAATGACTCCAGCTACAAATCTGCAACACATACACACAGCTATAACACCTCTGACGTGTCAGCTTCAGAAACCAAACAGATGTTCTCCTTTATCATAGAAGAAGAATGTGAAAATCAGATGATGTGTTAACTTATATGGAATACTTATGACTGGGACATCATAAAATACATGTTTGTTGTCCACCTAAGCTCAGAAATCTGAGCCTTTGTGGGAAGGACGGGCTAATTGCTGCACCTCTGTCAGACAGCACTTCTAAATAAATGATTACTTCCTTGTAATTAAGAAAAAAACACAAAACAGGCTGACCCCAGTCTCAGAGGAGCCCCTCGGTGAGGGTCACTTGGGTCTATGAGAGTGGATGACTCCTCCAGTAGACTGGGATCCTCCATCTGCACAAAAATTATACATTCAACAGCACAATCATCATCTGCATTTACTCACATCTGTACATCACTGAAAATTAATAAACTAATGAAGAGCTGTGCGCCATATGAGCAACAGTATGTGTGGAAGAGAAAATGATTATCAGATATATCTGCATTTCACCAAAAAAAATCATTAATGACTTGAGACACTAATTTGTGTCTATGGCCACAGTTAGATATTAATAGACTTGGAATTATTATCACTGTCATGGTTGTCTCTTCAGCCATACACTCATGAACAGTTGCACAGTCCTGCTACTCCTTCTACAATAAATGAGCTGAGCATGTGGCCTTACAAGAACCACATTCATAATCAAGCTGACCTCATCGAAAAACTGCTGCGTACGACGCAGAATGTGCTTGAGCTCGGTCAGTTCCAGGAAGTTCTTCTTCAGGGCTTCCTGATTGGTGTTTATTTCCTTCAGCTCATTTTCTAGCTTCTCAAATGAGGCCTGTGAGGACATAGATAGCATAGGAGGCTCAGAAGGACCTATTTAACAGCTAATCATACACTTTATGATTTATGGGAAGAGTGAAGCCAACAGTCACCTCCAGGTCAATCATGTCTCGTGGAAAAGGGACCTCGGGGTTCTCTCCCGTGTCAATAATTGGGATGTTTGCCTTCTTTATTTCTTTTTCCACAAATCCTGTACAGATGGCAAAGGAGGGATGCATAAAAACCTCTATGTACCACCCTCTCATTTTCTGCGCTGGGTGCTTTAAAGAATCGTAAAAAAAATATATAAAAATTACAATATCTGTGAGATTTGCATGTTGTTGCAAAGAATTTAAACTTCAACTAAAAACTAACATATTTGTTTGTACATATGTCCAAATAAGTCAAGAATCTGTTGAATGATAGCTTAAAATAGTTTAATACATCAATGTGACCTGGACCTGGTTGATCGTTCACCTGTGGGGCCAAAACCGATACAATTCTCATATACCCCAAATGCATTTTTGCCCACTCACTCAATTTGCGATCCATCTCCTCACAACGTCGTACTTCATTGACAAACTTTCGTTGAAAGACATTCACATCAGGATTGAGCTATGAGAAAAGAGAGAACACATGTAGAAATGACGGAACCGATTCAACAAGAAAAACACTGGAGATCAGCAGAAATGACAAAAACAAATAATTTCAAATCAGCACTAAGGATAATCCAAATTCCATTTTTTTTTTTTTTTTTTTAGAAATAATACGCATCAATTCCTGATGCATGATCTAGAAACAAATTAATTAATTATTCCCAGCTGTGTAACAAGCATAAATGTTATATGCGAGCAGAAATATTTTTCAATAGTTTGAACAAACTGGACATTTATACATCATGTAGATGCCAAACAGTAACAATGGATTATCTTTTAGAATGTGATTTAATGAAAGCTCTCATTTATTGCGCAGATGTGGTCACAACGCTTCCCCCCATGGTTTGGGAGGAATGGGCCTCATCTGCGGAATGAGCAGCAGGTTCTGAGCACATGATGAACATGAGACTTTTCCAACAATGTTGCTGATGTGACGTCAAACAACAGATATCAGATTTAAAAAGTGTATCTAGTTAGGTGTAAAATGCCAGTCCATTGATAACAGTGGGGAAAACAGTGGACTTACATCACGAAACTGCACCATTCCAATTTCTCCCAGTTCACTGACACAACAGTAAGCAGCTTCAGACTGAAGGAAAAGCTGAGCCAGGGTCATCTCCTCACTTCTGAACAACTGCCCCATCTTGATGAAGAGTGCGTAGCACCCCGGAAACCCTAGAAACTAAACAATAATTGTGTCCATTAGTAACCAATACTGGCCATGGGAATTCCAGTTAAAGTGAAAATGTATTGTCTCCTTTACATTAAAGTAAAATTTTAACAAAGCATGACGGATCTGACATTCATTCAACGCATGTCTGCTTGGCACCATACTGTGAAGAATTTAAATAAGTCTATTTATGTCAACTGTGTATTAATTCAGAATAAGAAGGTTCCATCCTTGCTGACTCATTCAGCACAAAGAAAAGCTATGTTTGACAATATAAAATACAAAACATTGCACACCTTTCTGTGATGTTGCATAAATAAAGGTGTCTTTTCACCTCTTAATATCGTGTAACTAAAAGGCATAAACCCCCTTACACGGCTTATCTGTGGATTACACGACAGCATGTGACCTGGAGCTCTAAGAGCCTCGACACTCCCATCGCAGTTTTACAACTATATCAGCAGTATGTCGGTCTGTATTGCAGGATGACACACCACAAAGCTGCACATTTTCAATAAACTGCTAGACGTGATCTTATCACCCATGAGAACGTTAAAGTGATCACAAGTTAGCAAATCCCCTGGAGATATTCTGCATTATGTCAAACAGTAATGGTTCCAAGAGACAAAGCAAGAAAAAAGATGGATAAGTTTAGCAACGACAACAAGAGCCAAAACGATTAACATTAGGCGGTAATGAGGAACCGTCAGACAATAACCTATTATTTTCTATATCTTTTACATTAACTAACTGAACAGTTAACCTGTGGGTAGGTAATGATTAAACTGTTCTTATAATAAATAAAAAAAAGATTAACGCAAAACAAGAGTGTACAATGTACAAATATAACCACTTTTATTTTTAAAAGGCGGCTGGTTAATTATAGACAATTAGTACACTTAATCCGACCCCCGTTGTAATTGACAGCTAAACAGCGTAGTTTGGTGCTAACAATATAGCTAACGAATACTACGCGCACCTGTTGTGCCATATAAACTTGTCCACGCCATTATCGTCAACACTGAGTAATTGGAACAACTTAATGTCGACAACATATTGTAATGAAAAGAACAAGCGCAATGAAATGTCCTTACTGCTGAAGACTTTCACAGTTCCTCTCGGATTCTCTTCTTGGTTTTCTCTGACGGGACTACGAGCAAGCCACTATTTTTTTTCCTCTCTCCACTAGTTCTTCTTCTACTGTTAAGTGATGGGAGTAGACATCTTTTACATTGCAATGCTGCCCCCACCGTTTGCTCATACAATTACTTACAATTTAAACTGCGGTTATTAACTCAGTTTGAGTTAATTGAGTTTTTATTTGATTTACTCAAATGAAAAAATAGTGTCCAGTCTACTACAGATGTCTCCTTTGAATTATTTTCAAAATCAAGGCAAATTTACATGCTTTTATTTTTTATGGTCAAGAATAAAACTGTCCATTTTGATCAAGAATCCATGATTGTGAAAATTCACTGTAGTGTAGGGGCCACTATGCGCAACGACAGATGCATTACAGTATGTTCAATTTGTATCTAGGTAATGAGGGAATTTATGCCTTTGCTTTCCATTTTTGGAGGTCAACATTCACGGTTTGTGATATCTGTTGCTGCCCTGTGGTTGTTAAATGTAATTACATTATACAACTCTCAATGTTTGATTTTGAACATTTGACATGAATTCGCTCTACTCTCAAAATGATAACGTCACGCCACTCGCGTGGCCACTAGAGGGCCACAGTGGCATCTTCTGCTTGGATCGCAATCATTCAGGGGAACCCTGAAGTAATGGACACGGACGGTATGCTAATTTCATTGACACAATTACGAGTGCGATTTTAATTCTGACTCAGACGTATGAGAACGATTAGTCTTAGCTATAGTGTTGGCTTTTTTTTTTTTTAGGTTTGATTAATGCTCAGTCAATACTAATTAGTTTTTCTTTTAAATGAGACAAACGAGATTAGCAAGTTTTTTTTCTCTTCGCTGTTTCGCCAATTAAGAGAGTTTATTCAGTGCCCTACATTTTTACGATAACACAGAGAGGTTTTCAACGAAAACACAATATTTAATGTTGTTGTTGTTAAATTGTGTATATTGCTCTTGTTAATGTTGTAAATGCGTAAGCTAGCTATGGCCTATTCCGTGCCAATTCAGAAATAGCTACGGTCGCTACTTAGAAAATTGCAGTTCGCCTTGTAAACAGTGGGGGGTAGTGTTCAGCCATGTTCTGGGCACAGAGTATTCATCAGCCTTTTTTTAAATTAAAATTGAAGTTAATTTACTTTAATATGACCTGTTTATTTAAGCTGATGACCACAGAGCAATTAGGGGGATAAGTATTGTAGAGAACCAATTTATCTGACATTACCCTCTGATACAATGCCTGCTGTAGTTCTTGAAATAATTCCTGGTGGTGCTCTGGTTCAATAGGTGGGGACCAGATGGGTGGAGCACCTCCAGTAGGGGGAGCCGGGGGAGGGATAGTGGCAGGCTGTAAGAAGGGAAAAGTTTTCCTGGGTGATTCCAGAGAGCACAGGCATTTGAGTCTGGCACACATGCCTCAGCTGTGAGAGGCCCAACTCCCCTTGGCTGGCTGGCATCCCGAGCAGATCAGAGAGAGAGACAAAGGTGAGGGCTAAAAGTACGTTGAAGCAGACAGCAGACAGGGAAGAAGCAGACAAGTGGTGGAAAGAGTAGGTTTAAAGAAAGAGGAAAGTAAAGAAGAGCGAGGTCAGTGCAGTGTGGCTCCTGCAGATCATTTTTCACAAGTGTATTTTTATCTGTGCTGATAGTTGGCGATCGTTTTGTTTTTACTCCAGACAACCATGGCGGATACAGGTATCAAAAAGGAGCACGCAGTCCTGGAAGAGGTGCCTTTTGATGACGACGAAGTGGCTCTGGTGGCTGCTGCCACAGAGCCGGCAGTAGATGAGAAAACCCCAGCCGAGGAGGGGGATGTGGCCTCTGGCTCTGGAGCCAAAAGTGAAGCACAGACCAATGGCGTCCTGGTTCTGTCTCTGCTCGACAAGATTATTGGGGTGGTAGACCAGATCCAGCAGACCCAGAACGGGCTGGAGGCCCGGCAGGAGGCCATGGAGAAGTCTGTGTTAAACATCCAAGGGGAGCTGGCAAAATTGTCCAAGAACCACGTTGGTACCACCGACACGGTCAACAAAATGCTGGAGAAGGTCCGCAAGGTCAGCGTCAACGTGAAGACAGTGCGCACCAACCTGGAGAAGCAGGCGGGTCAGATCAAGAAGCTGGAGAGCAACGAGAATGAGCTCCTCAAGAGGCGCAACTTCAAAGTGCTCCTCTACCAGGTGAGGGAGGTGGGGGGTGGGGGGGCAGAATGTGCATGTACTTGTTCTGTGTTCTCAATAATGGTAGAAAGAAATCATCCCTAATGAACGTGGGACTAAGGAGAATGTTTTTATCACAGTTTATACACACAATCCCTGAAAGAGGTGTGTCGCATTCCTGCTGCTGAGGAGGGAGGAGATCAGGACCAGAGTTGGGCTCCCAGCAGTCAGGCTGCTGCAGGAGCCGGCCCTGTTAGCTGCAAGGAAAATATCGCTCAGGTTAAAGAGCGCTGGCAGAGCTTCCTCTCGTCTCTTTCCATGATTAATGTGTGACTCACTTTTTCCTTAAACCACGTAGTTTGCAAAGATGAGAGTTCTAGAGAGGGATGCTTGTTGTTTCCATGGAAAAGTAAATACATGCATGGATATTTTCACGGCTACAGGCCCTCACAGAGGCTACAGCTATGAAGCTGATAAACCCTGACAGGAAAAACACAACAGCAGCCGACAAACGACAGTGTAGATCTTTATCAAAGTTAAAATTAAAGGCTGCATATTTCTCATTTTGGCATGTTTGAATAGAGAGGACAGACTTCTCTTTGGATTGTATGAATTAATTTAAATTCTGACAATCGGGTGCCGTCAGCTAAAATGTGATGGTATTTCGCATCTGAGCTGTAAAAGATGCTTTTTCTCAATGTTTGTCTGATTGACACGAGAAGAAGGACCACTCCCTTTCTACAGATGTGTGTGCAGTACAGGCAGAGGCACGTGAAGGCCACCCACCCTCGTCCCAACCCTGCGCAGCTAAAACACAAACACCGACACAGTTAGATCTTGATTTTAATGATGAAGACATAACTGAGTGTCGGGGCTGCAGATTTGTGCTGCCAGCAGCTGTTTATCATCAGGACGTTTGCAGCTCAACCGACCAACAGTGAGGTTGGTCACGTGTCTGCATGCACGAGCACGTATCTGCGTGCACATTTTACCTTTCACCTACAAGGTGAATCTCCATGGGGAGTGTGTAGAGGGTGTATAGACAGTGAGGGTGTTTTCCATGTTTTTCAGATTACCCCTCTACACTAGTGCAGGACCAAATGGTGGAACAGGGTTTTCACAGTGATGCTTTATAATTAACCCAGCAGAGCGTACACGATCTGCCCCGCGCCAGCGGGGTGGGGCCGGAAAGATATTTTTACCACATGTACCACACAGCCGCAGATAAATACCGTCGATTTCATCAGTTCTTCAGACGAATTGATCTACTTTTTTCCTGTTTGGTCCATTAAAGTGAGGCTGGTTGTGATGGCGGACAAGTGTGCAGGTGGACTGTTGTCACGAGGCGTTTCAGCTGCATCATACACAGCAGATGTGCAACATCTGCATATAGATGGTGATCAGTTGGTCTGACCTTTGACCCCACATACACGCCTGTGACGCCGTCTAACGTGGTTGATTTAACCAAAGTGGGTGCAGGCCAGGTCCACAGCTCTTGTTTTCTTCTCTGCAGTAACACTTTATTATTATTATTTTTGCTCCGACAATCATGGCTTTGGGCGTGTTTCTCAGTAGCAGCTAACGTTTCTTGCAGTTTGCTTCACTAGCCACGAGGCTACAAAGCCTCCACACCTATTTCTGGATACGCATGGTTGGACTGGGTATCATCCAGCTCACTGGGGACCACCGAGTAGTCGGGAGCCTTAACCAATCATTTCCACACAGTTTTGAAAACACTCTTGGACCTTTGTACGAACTCAGAAATAGCAGCGTGCTATATTCCATAGTGCACCTTATCTGTTTAATCATGTGGACTTAGATGTGGGCGAGTGGAATTAGGGTGTGTTTGACTGCAGATCAGTGTTACCCATATGGCCAGCTCTGTCAGAGAGATGTAAAACTTCTCAGTTACAGCCCTTAATACCGCCTCCGGCTTGCAGAACGTCCAGAGCTCAGATTGCAGCACACGAGCCTTCAGCCGCCGACTCCTTTTGAAGATTTTTTCAGTTCTTTCGCTGCGTTCTTCATTCAAAACACTTTTATTGGATGTTAAATATTTTGTCCACCTCGGTCGAAGACAGACATCTCCTTACAAGCACATTGGTTGGAGCCAGCAGGACCACTTAGCATTCAGCTAGCAGCACCAAGTTGGATTTGTGACTCACCCCACCGGCATCTCCTCTCCTGCCCACATGCCAAATAGCTCTCCTTTCTTCTTAGTTCCTTCTCCCACCAACACTCCCACTATTAATTTCTGTGGTTCTTATCCAACTCAGACGTCTAATTCCGCCAGCAGGGCAGCGCTCATTCATGACTCGCTCCAGCACCCACCCAGTTTGCCTTCCAGTCTTCTCCCTGCTCTTTCTAAGACAAGGAAAGATGCCTGGGAGGCTCCGGGTTTCACTGTTTTCACTTCTGAGTTCCAGCGCTGGTCGAGGGTGGCCGTGTTCTGAGCTGCTTCATTTGATTACTGCTAAAATGTGTCAAACGTATCCAAGACTATTTACTCCTTTCAGAGGAAACACAGATTCTGGTTGTCAGAGAGAGCTTCAGCAACAGCCTCCATACAGTCTCTAAAGTCAGAGCAATCTAAGGAGTTTGAGAAGAATCAGACATTCTTCTCACCACATAATGGAATTATTTAATCATCATCAGAGTCAGAACACAGAGGGATGTAAGGGCTTGTTGAGAAAGTCAGCCGTCGTTATGAGCAAATGATACATCTTTCTTGTAACTTCTAGAAAAAAACTGCATCGAAACCAGAGATTTCCTGCCCGGCTCCCTGCACTGTTCACCTCATTTTCTGTTTCAGTGAAACAAAGATGACACTTCCACAATCACTGAAACATTGAGATCACCCACTTAAAACACACAAGCACAAAGTCCCGGTTGAGCGTAATTGTGCGGGGTTAATTTTATACCCTGGGTTGGGGTTCAGATCAGGTATACAACACTCTGCAGACAGTCTGTTCTAGTAAACATGTTTATGCATTCTGTCTATTATTACATTTGTTTGTACATAATATCTGAAGGTTTTACGTGCAGTTGATTGATGTGCTTTTGTAGCTCCTGGGGAGGAGGTCAGATGTGCTCAGCCCTGAATCTGAGACGCCTGGCTGCATCGCGGCACAGCCCCATCACACTGCAGCGCACAAAACCAGTCACCACCAGTCTGGTGAACAGTTCACAGAAATGTGTCCACGCTGCACAGCGCAGCCGGGCGGAGGCTGCAGATACCGTCCACCAGGTTTAGTAAAAGATCTGTAGGCACAGCCTTCATCTCCCGCTAAGCCAAATAAAACGGACATATTATGCGAGATGGATAATAAAGGAAACTGCCCGTTGCCTGTGAATATAAATACACCAGTGGTAGTGCTATGGAATGCAGAAGTGTTCTGTTTCATAGCACGAGTCTGAATTTAGAAGTCGGACACACAGATTGATTGATTTATTAATTACTTGTATATTTGTTTGTTTTGTTTGCTGTTTCCAAGTCTTTCTGTATTGTTGATATTAATTTAATATGAATATTAGCTGCTAAATACTGTAAACATGCTCCCAGTATTAGCACATATCTCTAACTGAGACGTGTGGTTGCATGTGACTGCAGCGGCAGTATCCCTGCTGACAGCTCGCTCCTCCTGTCAGTAGATTTCTGAGTTATTGGCTGCCAGGATGCTCCCTGAGGTTTAGTGGCCTCGGGACGAGGCTCAACATGTGCGCGGATGTTGAGAGAGACAGTATAATAGTGAATATTCTACAGTCACGGCCTCACAGTCAATGTAAGTGAATTTAGACTTACACAAACCATCTCAAACCTGCTTTGACCTACAATTCTTATTCCACTTCTTGGACAGCATATGGAGAATAGCAATTAGTTGCTAGTGTTCATGATAGTCTAGGTTAAGTAAAGTTGTCCAGTAGGGTTAGCAGTTCTCTGCCCTTTCCCAAACCACATGTCACATAATCCTGTTAAGTAATTTGTGTTATCACACAAAAACACTTTCTAAGCAGTTTATTTCCTTTTTTTCTTTTTAATGGAAAACATGCCTCTTACATCAGCACAAATAAATGTTTGTGCTTCCCGACTGCTTCTAAATATGGACAGCAGTATTTAAGTGTTATATAATGTTTCCCTGTGGTATCTCCTCGTTCACAAACACTTGGAGTGAAAAGAAGATTTTCTGTCTGTGCACTGAGCTGACCCCGAGGATTCCTCTGGCTTCAGCCTCACGTATGCGGAGAGAGTTCAACTGTGGAAAATAGCTCCCCCTCCTCTAGGTGCCCACGTGTAAAGTCACAAATTACTGCGAGAGGAAAACCACGGCGCTCTTTTCCTGTGGCGTGACATCACCATGTTGGATGAGTGGTAAACAGAGCTTCTTTCTTTAGATTCCGTCTGTTGTTAGGGTAGGAATAGGTGCGTAAACATGACCGGCCAGGCCGCATTACTCCGCTTTTAGTAGCCTGCAGGCAATTCTTAGGCATCAAAGCAGAGCAAATTAAGCGCTTACGATCAACATACATGCAGATCTCCACCTCTAGTTCGTGTCAATCTGTCAACGTGCTGCAGGCGTCACAAGAGGCCGTGATATTACTCATTGTGAAAGCTGCTTGCACAAGTGCAGGGACTGGACAGGATCAGACAGCTGCCGCGGTGACTCACCAGTGGAGCCTTTCACCACACGGCCCAAAAAGGAACACTGTCTGCCTGTGTGTGTATATGTGAGCCAGGAGGCTGCGACACGTCTGCAGACATCAGAACTGGGGGAAAAAATTATCTGACTTTCAACTTAAGTCAGTTGGTAGTTATTCAAGTCTTTTTAAGAGAATATCCCTTAAGGTAGATGTCACGAAGGCCAAACGACACTCCCAGCGACTACAATCTTTGCTGGGTTGTCCATAGTAACAGAAAGTAATGTCATTTTCCCTGAGACCTAGCCATGTTGGACACAGAGGTTTAATTTTAGTAATTCTGGGTGAAGAGTCTTAACTGTCTTAAATGCTTCTTCTGAGTTTTACTGAGATTCAAACAGTTCTGGGTCTGTCAGAGCAAAACACAAGCACACATTCATGCAGGCAAACACACCCTGAGAGGAAGGCCTCTTGCTCTTCCAACTTTTCTAGCAGGTATAATTCATTCCAAACACACACACCACACACACACACACACACGCACACAGTCTTTCCATTGGTGGTAAGTGGGAGGAGGGAATGGTAGAGCTAATGAATCAGAGCCTCACAGGCTCTTTCCCAATAATCAGCCTGAGGAAGCCTAAATAAATCACTTCCACAAAGATACTTGTCAAGTGTCAACACATTATAAGATTCCACTCTCATGCAATAAGTATAACACCAATTCTTTGATTCGTGTCCAGTATATTAAAGTTACACTCATATATGTAGGCTGTGCTTTTAGAATTTAGACCTTGTGTTTTGCCACAGCGTGAAAGATTAGCCGGTTTATGTTGGATTTTTTTTTTAATTCAGAGCTATCTAACAGGTTAAGGTGACATCAGAAGTTATCTAAATTAACTGCTGGTTTTCCTCCCGATATAAAAGCATAACTTATAAAAGTGTGCCTTATTGGAAAAACCTGTAAACAACTGTGTTTTTGATCAAGGTGGTGACGATCTCTGTATGTATGAGAGACAATGCTCCCTTTCTGAATAATAGACTATTAATGGATTTATTATTATATTTTACAATAATTTTCAGAAATAGTAAAAATTATTGAACTTTTCATTTTAAACGTGCACCTGAATTCAGTAGCATCCCAGAATGAATCATAATTTGAAATAAATGCAGCTTCGTTACCCTTGGTTTCACGTGCAGGCCTGCAAAGCAGGTGCAGTATTAGGTTAAGCTAAATTGCCATATGTCCACAACAAGCTATGTTGGTAATTTGTTGCTGAGATGTCAGCTGTTTATCCAGCTAAATTTCACCACCCGGTGGAGACGGCATGTGCAAATGGTTGCCATGGAGACAGAGTTCTGTGTTTATCTGTTGCCTTGTGTGTGCAGGGTGGGGGTGCGCATGGCTGGTTGGTGAAAGACACACGTTAGTACGAGTACGAGCCATCTGAAAATAAACCCATCAGCATGTTGGCCTCACCCACAGCACAGAGCAGCCGCAGACCAGGAGGAAATGCCCGTTCTCTCAGGCGCTCGGCTGAAGGCCGCATATCATTCCCCAAATCAAGAAAATAAAGCTGTACACACTGTGCAGGCTACACAGGATTCATATCATGTCATCCTGTCCTGTCCTATCTCACACAGGAAAAACATGCAGCGCTCAGAAAAACAACTGCAGGGCGTGAAAGCAGCAGTGCTTTAATCTGTTGGAACCAAACATCAGATTAAACTTAATGAAGGTTTTGACCTGTGTGAAATGCAATGCATTTAATTTTCTTCCTTGTTGTCATATGCAACTGAAAATATATTTTTAGCCCGAAAATATCACAGTTAAGAAGCAGGAACGCAGTGACAGGAAATCTACGTGTATCAGGAGTTCACATTCTGTCTCTTCTGGTTTCAGTATGACTGTGCAGGTAGAGCTATGTTGTACGACGTAATTATACCAGATCACGTTGTTACATTTGATGATAATTTTAAGGGTTTTTGCATGTATAATACAGTATATGGCTCGATTGTATTTTAGTGCCCACTAGATGGCGCTCTGTACTAACAACAATGAGAAGGCGAACCTGAATCTGACATTAAATTAATGAATGATATGTGACCCACTTAGGATGTCTGCTGATAACGTAGGAAATGTCAAACTGGAAATCTTATCTTCCTCAGTTATTGTACTCATTACTATAAAGCTGCTATGGCTTAGTGATTTCTGATTAACTATTTTTCTTTCTGTGTTATTCCCTCAGGACCAAGCGAAGCCCGTAAAGACTTCTAAAAGCAAAGAGGAGACAGTTGTTGAAGAAAAGGCTGTGGAGGGTCTGGGGAATATACCGGAGGAGGGACAAGATCAACTCCCAAAGAATGTCAATTCGGATGAAGAGGTGGAAATAGAAGAGATTATCGAGGAGTCTCGTGCCAAGCGCCTGCAGCGCAGCACCAAGCAGCAAGTGGACAACATCAAGAAAGCCTTTTCCAAAGACCAGATGGAGAAGACCAAGATAAAGACCAAGGAGAACTATGAGAAAACCAAGCAAAGAACCCGGGAGAACCTGGAGAAGACAAAGCAGAAAACCCGCGACAACCTGGAAAAAACCAAGCACAGCCTGGAGAAGAAGATTGGCAAGATTGGGACCCGCATGACTCCAAACCAGGAACGCCGGGCAAAGATGAAGAGCTCCAAAGACAAAGTGAAGAAGTCCCTCACCCCTGACCACACGGTCTATGCCCGCTCCAAAACCTCTGTGTACCGAGTGCCCCCCTTCACCTTCCACGTTAAGAAGATCCGCGAAGGAGAGGAAGAAATGCTGCAGACCACAGAGATGGTGGAAGTGACCAAGGATGAGGACCAGCCTGGGGAAGAGAACGGCCTAGGTGTGCACGTGGAGGTGGATGAAGACGAGCTGGTGAATGTTGACAGCCCAGAGGTAGAGGATCTGTTGGAGGTGACGGAGGACTCCCTGGTCGTGGTGGAGGCAGCCCGCGTAAGCAAGGCTCAAAGCGATTAAAGGGCTCCACTGCTGCTATAGTGAAAATAAAAGTAAGAAGGAGGAAATAAGTCTCATAAACAAGGACACAGATTTAGTCATAAGGACTCTCTAGACATGATCACAATTATTGACACCTCACTTTCTTTTGTAATACCAAACAAAAATAGTTTTCATATGTGCTTCACTGCAGCATAGAAATAAGAAAAACACAGGGGGTTTCTTTGGGGTTTTTTTTTTTAAGCTTTAACAAGTTGCTTCAAACTGACTTAGACGTGCTCTAAATAAGAATATAAAATAAACCTTATGCATATACTCGTGTGTTTTATACTATTTGCCATGTTAGATGTCTAAAGAATGGTAACAGGAAGTTTTGGTTGGATTTATACTTTAATGGATGGTTTCAGTGTGAACTGCTTGTAGTAAACATAAAGATTTCTTTTCTTAAAGAAGGATAATGTTTTGGTTTGTCATCATGGCTATAGTTCTATTGTACATTTAGAATTAAAAGATATTACAGGTAGGAAATTGTGATTTAAGATTGATGTATTACTACTTATAACTAGGCCTTGTTGGCACTTCTTTAATGCAGCCAACATGAGAATGTACACTGCACATTTCTAGAGTTGCTTCAAACTAATAAGTATCAGGACACCCAAAAATCATGATCTTATCTATTCAAAAATAGAAACAGTTCTTACATTAGATGTAGCTCATAGTGATGAAATAAACCATAATGTCAGATTTTAATGTGAGTACACATACAAAGCTTGCAAAAGAACATCTTCCCAGTTTATCACAAATTTGAGTGTTGTGTTACAATATTTGGCTGGGTGGAAAATAGTGACGATAAGGGTGAGTGTTTCTTTTTTCTGTGTGTTTGTACATTCATTCAAGTTGGGGATTTCACTCACTGTGGTGTCTATCTTCACGAGGCTAAAATTTTGGCAAATTTTTAACAGCAAATTGTGAATCAAATCTGAATGACAAATCATTAGCGTTGTCTATAGAAATGAATGAAAGTACACGTAAAGCCCCATACAAATATGTTAGACACATGTATGTGTTAAAAGTGTTGCGTGTTTGCTCAAATGCCGTATATGTGTCAGTATGAAAGCACAAACCAGACCTCACACAATAAGTCGGATTAATACATTAATACCAACTTAACCTTTTTTTTTTAAACAAATTGACAAAGTTCTTCATCATTGTCTAGTTTTAGCCATCAAATACTTGTAAGAAATGCCATTATGTATATTTTGTCCCGTTTTACAGTTCTGAAAATGAAAGAGGATTCTCCATTTGCTCATTCAAACTGTAATTGGAAGACATTGCTTATATTTTTTAAAAAGCTGTAGTAGTTAACAACGTGACATAACTTGATAATATCAGAAAGCTTGGCGTTAAGCTAGCATTTGTGTTGTGTTTAAGACTTCAATGTGCTTTAATACTTTCACTAGGCTATAAATAAAATATTACTGACCATTAAGTAATGTCTCTTATTTTTACTTCAATGTTTAATGTTCTGTCTGACAACACAATAAGTTAAGTATTCCATTAAATGTGTTCTGCTGTGGTGCCCTATATATAATAGTAGGGCAATCGACTCTGAACTGCTCTGCTGTTATTAAAGCTGGATGACGTCATCGCTGCCAGTAAGTCAGATGACTTCCAGCCTGGCTGTTACATCGATGTGTTCGTCCTCCCTCTGCAACAGGAAACGAAAAAGGCGTCCTTTGACTTCCACCGGCGCGGGAGGGTGTATTCGGCGGAACAGCGCCGTTGCGACAGCGCGGAACAAGACGGCCTCGGTTAAATTCCGCCTTTCGTTCGCATGAACTGTATTATGATTGGCTACAGCGAATATTACGAGCACTATTGGATGTTGGGGATGTCGATAACGTAGACTATTGAGTTCAGGAGGGTGGAAAGACTGCAATGTGGGAGTCGAGTTCGCTGAGATATAGTCTCCGTGCATCCGACAAAGTCCTTCGCTTGTTTATCCTTTTCTGTTCTAAAATATCCACAAACGTCGCCTGGGTCTGTAATTTTCACAGTTTTTAAGGTGACAAGTTATACTTTTTACGGATAAAACTTTTCCAAGGAGAAAGGTAAGCGATTGTAATGACGTCTGCTTTTGGCATTAATTAGTTTTTTTTTTTGTTTCTTTTTTTTGTTTTAATTGCTGACTGTATGATCGAGTGTTTTATAATACATTGAATTATTGAAGTTGGAACTGGCCTCAAATAATGCAGTTTAATTGCACCTTTGTAACGATGGCACAACTTGGAGAAGCCATTTTGTGCCTTAATATTGTTAAGATATTGAAGTGGAAACGACGAGGATTCGTTAATGATTCTACTCAGTCCTCGGTACACTTGTTTCCTGGTGACATTTAATGTCACAACCAACACACATATTTCAAAGAGTCATATGTTGCCATCACAAATGTTATGTATTAATTCTAAGAAATCGATCAGCAGCGAATCGTAATTTTAGCTCCACAGTAACTGAAAGTTTTTAATGGATGAATTCCTGACTGAATTTTATGATCAATGTTTTGTTTTGTTCGCGCTGTCTTTTATTGTCACGCCCATTTCCATCCCATCCGCCTCACAACATGTCTGCCAGCCTGCAGCCTTCCCATTACCTATTCTGCACAGGTTATGTGGTTGTTGTTGTTGTTGTTGTTGTTGTTGTTGTTGTTGTTGTTGTTGTTTGTTCTTTTACTCTATAGAGGCAAACGTGGTCAATTGTGTTTACCCTGGTCAGTTATACTATTGCTATAGTAATGGATTAGAAGAGCACACTCTTTCACTGTTCATGATCTTCCATGGATGACACAGGGGAAATGCAAGTGTAATCAGGGTTTATTGTGGGGAAAAACATTTTAGTGTACATTTTAGTGTACCTGGTTGTTAGTATGACTACACTGTTTACTGTTCAAAGAAATTCTCCCTGGAATTTGAGGGGCCACATCTGACTGTTTTGATTTGTCCCAGCAAGTGAACATAACACAAAAGAACATTTCAATCCTCATTCAGCGGCATGCTGGGAAAATGCTTAAATCGGTCAAATTCATGTTCCTATTGTTTAATTATGTTAAAGTAATTTAGGGGACTTATACCATTTTACCAAATAATATTACATACGCTTCTACATTCTGGCCACTAATTTTGCATATTTAACATGATTAAAAATATTTTGTAAACTTCTCACATGATTGAAAAAACTCACCTCATCTGAGTCACATCTGCTGTTTCTGAGGGTTAGAAATTGATACCATGCTCTTTCATACCTCGCTGAAAGAGGAAGATGGATCATACAGAAACTATTTTTTATGTATCTTCTCTTTGTTGTGCCTTTCAAAAAAAGAAAGAAACCTGAACTGTAGGGAATAGTTTTTCAACAACGAGATAAAGGAGTTTTGGGTTTCTGTATTTAAATGAAATGCTTTTGAGAGGAAATGTAATTCTGCTCTGTTCAGGGACTTTACACTTTCTTGAGTTATAGTTATTGGAGACGTAGTGTTAAACTAAACAGGAAGTGGCTTGTCATCGTGTTTTTTGCAGGGAAGTTTTTCACACAGTCACAACACATATGTAATCACCAGCATATGCTATTATGTGTTAAAAAATGCATTACATATTTAACTTCCACCATTAACCACACATGCTTTTTGTGTGTAAAGGTTTGAGGAGGTGCATGTCAGGATGGCCCAGTGGAACCAGTTACAGCAGCTGGAGACCAGATATCTGGAGCAACTTTACCATTTGTATAGTGACAGTTTCCCAATGGAACTACGACAGTTCCTTGCCCCCTGGATTGAAAGTCAAGATTGGTATGAATCATCTAAAAATTTGCACTAACAACAGCATCTTTTGCGGCATTATAATGCCTTTACCCTCACCTGACTGGCGGCGTGCCACTGGCTATAACTTACAGATCGTTTTTAAATAAGGAAGTACTGTACATATATACGCCTAAATGATCCACAGAAATCCTTAATTGAGCAATAAAAATAGACATGGACAGTGGGTTGTATTCTGTGTAGGTTGTAATGATGATTATTTGTCTTTTACAAGGGCTTATGCAGCAAATAAGGAGTCACATGCCACACTGGTCTTCCACAACCTCTTGGGGGAAATAGACCAGCAATATAGCCGTTTCCTGCAGGAAAACAATGTACTCTACCAGCATAACCTGCGGCGGATTAAACAGCATCTACAAAGCAAATACCTGGAAAAGCCGATGGAAATTGCTCGCATTGTTGCCCGCTGTCTGTGGGAGGAGCAAAGGCTGCTACAGACCGCCTCCACAGTGGCACAGGTAGAAAAAAGCTTTGGTCCCCTTCCAGGAAATTTTAAATATGTCAAGCAGGGTTGTTATAATCTTGCCGAACATCAATGTGCCCCAAGTTCAATAATAAGTAAAGTCAGTAAAGGGTTGAAATGTTTGGTTGTTGTTTTCTGACAGGATGGCCAAGCTGCAAACCCCAGCGGGACAGTAGTGACCGAGAAGCAGCAGATCCTGGAGCACAACCTTCAAGACATCAGGAAGCGGGTGCAGGTTAGATTGCACCCATTAGTACTCCTATAGGAAGCGCCAATGTTTTGAAGAAATGCTTCTCTCTCATTGCATGGGTTTAAACCAGCGTTATTATTTGATTTGTTCAGGATATGGAACAGAAGATGAAAATGCTTGAAAACCTACAGGATGACTTTGATTTCAATTACAAGACATTGAAAAGCCAAGGAGGTATGTCGGAGTTATCTTTTTCTGATCCTAGGGATCACAGTTTTTCCTTCAGATAATCATGTATTATTTAAAATAGATGAAGTCCATTTTGTTGTTGACTTGTGACATGTGCGCTTCGTCTCTAGAGCTGTCCCAGGACCTTAATGGGAACAGCCAGGCATCTGCTGCAAGACAGAAGATGGCCCAGCTTGAGCAAATGTTGAGTGCCCTAGACCAGCTCAGGAGGGTAGGTGTCTGTAGTCTATGAATAACACCTTTTTAACTTTACATTTACTTCTGGAGACAAAATTGGAGGAGGGAAGTAGTAATTCAAACCATTGATCTTTAAAAAAGTCAGGATTAGACATAGATTTGGGCAGAAGAGAGATAAACTATTAATTCTCTATTTCATGTCTTCTGTGCTTGTTGTCTTGTAGCAAATAGTCACAGAGATGGGAGGTTTGCTGACTGCCATGGACTATGTACAGAAGAACTTGACAAATGAAGAACTAGCAGACTGGAAGAGGCGGCAACAGATTGCCTGTATTGGAGGTCCACCTAACATCTGCTTGGATCGCCTTGAAACATGGTGACAGAAATATTACTTTCTTAAACGATCTTAAGTACTAACTGACTCAGATCCAAATCAAAGAGTCAAAGGCTTCTGCTCCGATGTATTCGGCCACCACTGTTGTCTATTCAGTTTCATGCTACAGAGTGCAGGTGCACACTTTATCAACAAATGTAAGTTTTAATTTACATTATTTTCCAATTAGGATCACGTCATTGGCAGAGTCCCAGCTCCAGATTCGCCAGCAGATCAAGAAGCTGGAGGAACTGCAACAGAAGGTGTCCTACAAAGGAGACCCCATCATTCAGCACCGACCCGCCCTTGAGGAAAAGATTGTGGACTTGTTCAGAAACCTGATGAAGAGGTATGGGAGTATAAAACTAACACAAGCTGTGGCTCATGCAGGGATAGGACCACTAAACACCAGTGATTAAAACCATGTGATTGTCAACCAATCTTTATTTTTCTAGCGCTTTTGTTGTGGAAAGACAGCCCTGTATGCCCATGCATCCAGACAGACCTCTGGTTATCAAAACAGGAGTGCAGTTCACAAACAAAGTCAGGTGAGATGATTTTCTAGTAACACTTGTTTTAAACAAGGTACTTGTTTACATTTCGGCTTACAAAATTCTGGCAAACTTAGATATTATTGTCAAAATCTATTTATTGTCTGACTGTAATTGTTTGTTTCTCCAGGTTACTGGTTAAGTTTCCAGAACTCAATTATCAGTTGAAAATTAAAGTTTGCATTGACAAGTAAGTCTGCGTTTATTTGAGGACTTTAAGACTCGGAGAGAAAAGACGACCATGGTGTTTTACTGATTTTAACCTTATTTTTCAGGGAATCTGGAGACGTGGCTTCAATTCGAGGGTAAGACTTTAGAAAAATGATGTGTTTTTTGTCTTTGACCACCTAAGAGTTGGATTCCTAAAGGAAACTCCTTTGACTTTTTTAGAGCACGGAAGTTTAATATCCTCGGCACTAACACTAAAGTTATGAACATGGAAGAATCGAACAATGGCAGCCTGTCAGCAGAGTTTAAACACTTGGTGAGTTATGACAGTGGTCTGGTTAACCCTAATTTAATCTGTGATGAAAGTTTGCTTCGAGGACCTGACTCCCTGTTTGTTACAGACCCTGAGAGAACAGAGGTGTGGTAATGGTGGCCGGACAAATAGCGATGTAAGTACTACTTCTGGTGAGAGCAGTACTCAGTTACATTTTAGATTATTTCGTGTTTCTTCTTCACAGTCCTGCTGCAGATCTTGTCATTTAACACAGAATGTGTTTTCTGTAGGCCTCACTTATTGTCACAGAGGAACTTCATCTTATCACTTTTGAGACAGAAGTCTATCACCAAGGACTAAAGATTGATCTAGAGGTCAGTTGAAATGTATTCTAGTTTCACGTACATTTACACCACAAGTAAAGAAAACTCTGTGTGTGTGTGTGTGTGT
>BJFM01003941.1:10872-40274 GCA_016586285.1 Arothron firmamentum | reverse complement strand
AGTGTGCGGAACAGCGCGTCAAAGGAAACAGGAAGTGGAAAAATATCATATAATATATTTCGTCTGGTATTTCTTTGTGAGCTAAAATAATTATAGATATTATCCCGGCATTTATCTAGTGAATTACATTTTCGTCTGATCTTTATTAGTCAACGAAATTGCGTCATGATTTAGTCCCGGTTTTTGTTGATTCACATGGGATTTTGTCTCGTCTTGTCTAGTTTCCTTTAAATGTCCTTTAAACATATTTCGTCATCGTTTTCGTTGACGAAATCTACACTAGACAGGTACCTGTGGGCCTCCCAGGCTCTCTGGACCTGGCTGGCCTGTGATGCTCAGAGGGCCCAGAGGCCAATCCGTCCACTTCCTGGAAAGTACTGCTCTGTTTCCCCCACATGTGGTGAATCTGCATGGCTGCTTCACGTTCTGCTACCAGATCCAGGTCCTGCTGGGCCAAGTGGGCCCTCAGCTGCCTGATTTCAAACTGAAAACAAAGAAGGACAAAGGACAAAAAACAAAGCACAAAATCTTGACTTTGATACATTGTTGAGTAAAGCATAAACAACATACACTTCAGAATTCATCCTGTTACTTCCATCAGCAGTCACATCATCAATAAACAGCTGTGAGATGGTTCCATGAGCAGCCCTACATGTCCATACCATGAGCACTGCCGTCAGCGTGCCTGATGGATGAAACCGCTCTCACTGATTTTTGGCCTTACATGTACACAGATCCAGCAGATCCCTGACTGCACACTGGGGATTAATGAGGGAGCTGACAACAGCAACATGTCAGGCAATTGTCCAATTAATTTGAAGTGCAGACTCCAGCTTATACCTTAGTAGCCATGTGTGTGCTTTATGTCAGGGGCAAAGAAAAAAAAAAACGGGAGAAAAAATGAAAACCTATACAACCTTCAGACATACAGTCTGGGTCTATAGAGCACTTACAGAGTTGACAGCTTTGGTTGTGAGTAGATTGTACTAAAACAATGCGCAGATCTATGAGTGTTTTATGTCTACCATAGCAGACATCTGTAAATTCTGTTTAATGATGAGATGGAATTAATTTTGACATCTTATGTGAAGTTGAGTGCATTTATTTATGCCTAGTTTCATTGTGCTTGGCTGCCCTCTGCTGGTCACACGCATATATTCACTCCGGTGAATATAATGGAATGAAAACTTAAGTGCTGAAGATTTGAGACAACGGCACTTACTGCCTGTTCCTGGCAGATCTGGGTGAGCCTGTCCAGTTGTTCCTCTCTCACTGCCTTGGCCTTCTCATACTGCTGGATCTCCATCTCCATCTCCACCTTCACTTGCAGAACATAGGCTGCAAAAATATATCAGTCAATATTCTAATGTAATATGCGACCTTATGTCAATCTGCTTTGGTTAACATTTCTTGCTCTCTTAATTGATTAATTACATATTCACAAAGTGGACGTTAAATTTGCTACACTAAACACCCACAAGGGGGAGTAACGGTGTTTGACAAAATCTTTCCGAGCACGGCATAACGCATTGTATGCATATAGAGTCACAAACGTGCTTTCAAGCAGCTGCTGTATGATGTTCAAACTTAAGGTTAAATGAGATTTTCTACAGTACAAAAAAAAGCCTTAAATGACTGAGGAACTAGTCTCAAGATTCCATGCAGTGCAAAGTGTGTTACAGTATCCATCTATGTGACCTGACAGTAAAGGACACCCATCAGTCCCCTCTCCCTGCCCAAAGCCCAGTCTCACCATCAATAATCCTCTTGACCCTCCAGATGCGCAGCGTTATGATGAGACCAATGGCGTCCCAGGGGCTGCTGGGACCGTTGGCCACTGTGGAGGCCACCATGGGGGCCAGAGAGAGGACGATGACAGCTCCATCAAACACCTGGGAAAATGCACAACTTTGCTTCCTCTGCAGCCTGACATTGAGGAAACGACACTGCAGCGAGAGGGCCCGGAGCAACAGGACTAATGGCTCCCCCCGGGCTGTACCTACCTCCACTTTGTTCTCAATGTAATCCCAAATCCCCAACACCACGATCCTGAACACCGTCTGAGGCAGACACAGGCACAGAGAGCACGTTCCACAATAGGTGATGCACAGACAGTGGCAATTCATATACGCTATTTCTAGTACTCTGCACATTAAAATTAAAAATACAGCAGGCAGATCCTCTACCTCACACCCCTCACACTTAAAATACTCTGTGTATTGGTAAGCTTTGTCTTTGGGTACGGTAAGCATTAGCAGTAGGGCGGTTGAGTATGGGACGAAGACAAATGTGGCCGGCCATAAAGGGAACGGTAATCAATATGCTCCACCTGCGGCTTGAGATGATTTAAAACAAACAGAAAAGCTTTGTGTGCATTTTAAAGGGTTTATGCTACAGATCAATCGAATAACCCAAGGGGGACAGAGCGTGTCAGCAACAACAACGGCTGCTATCCGAGTTCCGTTTCCACCAGAATACCGATGCTGCATCCGTCAAGCACACTGTTAATAGAGAAGTGCAAGTTCACCTCCACTAATCAGAATCTATTCAGGTGGATGCTCGGGGCATCTCATGGCATTGTTAGTATTCTAATGAGAATCTGTCGGTTTGCTAAACTGGCTGGCGTGCTGCACCACGTAGCATTAATCGACAGGGTGCTGCATCAGCTGCGAGCGAGCGAGGGAGAGATCACTCACCTCTGCAAAGAACACTGAGAGAACAGTCAGGCTGATCCAGTGGATGATGCTGGCAAACTGGAAAGCATTACTGACTGCAGCGACAAAGAAAAGACAACAGTGTTATTTGTTGTACACACACACACACACACACACACACACACACACACACACACACACACACACACACACACACACACATATACACATTTGTGTTCAGCAGCAGCTATCTGCCGTATAATGCAAAGAAAGAGGTGCGGAGCAGCATCATGTATTACATGAATTTGCCAGATATCATACACGCGTCTGAATCTTTGTGTCTATTCATCAGGATAATTGCGGATAGCCTCAAACAGCACCGGGGTGTCAGCTGAGGCATTTGCTTTTCATGCTCCACCTCTCCCTCCATCTGTCTTTGTTTGCTGTGTTCAGTGATCTGTCCATCAGTTCATTCATCTCCCCCCCATATTCATCCTACAGCCCACTCCATATCACACGGTCCCTTTTTTCCCCTAATCTCCTTTGACACATCTGTCTTAATTTTCATTCATGTGATCGGTCTTGTATCAGTCAATCCCGGCGGGGCACTGAAGACTTGAATCCATTTGGTCATTGCTGGGGTGACATTTCCGCTGCATTTTCCTCACACAGCCAGGTGACATCAAACAGGTCATGACCCCCTAAACGTATGCATATGATGAATGAGAATGTCTCTGCAGATGACGTCTTGGCCAGAGTGACATTGGCTTCGACCAGCTGACATTTGGATTAACTGTGCAAAGATAAAGGGAGTATTCATTTCTCCAGACCACTATTGATTAGACACTAAGGCCCAGAGACGGATCAGTGACACAGAGATCATATTAGCAGTTAGCAGACAGCATTTGTATTTACATATACATAATTATAGTATGCACAAATCCTGGAATCAATTATTAAAAGCCTTATTTAACCTAAATAAATCATGTAATGTTCTTAAAACATTACATGATCCTTGTTCAAGGATAAGGATTTCCTTGTCCCCAAACATATAGTAATCCAAAACATGAGTTGATTATATAAAATGGGTTTAAGAGCTTGTTGTTGCAAATTACGGTTAAAAAACAATCTGATAGCTGTCTTAAACACAACCCTAACAAAGGGCACTGTATCTTAATTTCATTTGGAAAATGACAAAGGAAACCAGGCCCACAAATAGAACAGACACCCTCCCCCACCCAAATGCTAACAAAGCCACGTATTTATTCAGGTGATGTCACACTGTTTCTAACACTCACACTGCAGCAGCTTGGTGTCGATGAGCAGTTCCAGAGTCAGCAGCAGCCCCACTAGGATGACACAGGTCACCAGGAAACAGTTGAATCCGGCTGACAGCAGACAGACCTGCCACAGCGCCGCCCTCTGCCCGCAGCATGGTTTCAGCCAGTTCGACCTGACGAGGGGGGACAGGCAAGGAGAGACGGGGGTAAAGGCAGTTAGAGGAGCAGGGGCTACAAAAATAAATTCCAGCTTTGGTTGTTTTTAGAAACTAATACTGACACAGAATATGAGCTAGCACCCAAGGTTGAATCTATAAAAGCTGCACAAATGATAAGGTGGATTCATGCTCAGCTTTCATTTCTTTTGTCGTTCCTAGATGCTAGCATGTATCTCTACCAGCTTTACTTTTTTACAATATGAGGTAATTCTCCAACAATTTTACAAGAGTCGTGAAAATGGGCAATCTGTGTCTTGTGGAACAAATGCACATTAGCTCGCTGGGTCCATTACAGTCTGATTTTTTTCCAGAGTTTGTAATGTCACACCTACATGTATGCCAAGACAGCGGGAAGGAGTCTCCAAACTAATTCTATATTTAGCCAAATTTTTTTGATATTAATTTTTTTCCCATTATTGCAGAACGTTCTAGCGTGTTCTTGTTCCTCGTCCTGGTATGTTCTGCTTGTCAGACCTGCCTTGAATCTACCTGTTCAAGCACCTCCAAAGGAGGACTGAGTGACAGACTTGTGGTCAATAAATAATGACAAATCCAGGAGGCACAGTGGACTAGTCCTTACTGAAACATCCTTACACACACACACACACACACACACACACACACACACACACACACACACACACACACACACACACACACACACACACACACACACACACACACACACACACACGAGTGTACTGGAGAGAGCTGGTGTGTGAGTATGGGCCTTCGCTGTCCCTTCTCTGAGGCAAGAGTGACAAAGGCAGCATGTTTCTTAGAAAAGAGCAGCTCTCCGTTGTCACCTGTCCCCCACAGGAGAAATGCTGAAGGCGATGTCTGTCAGAGGACCAGAGCCGAAGCAATTTATTCTGCTCTCCTCTCCTCTATGAGAAACATAGAGAGGAGGTAGGGGCCAGTTCACAGGCTTGTGGAATCACCCAAAAGTGAACGGAACAGACAGAAGTCGGAGAAAGAAAATGATAAAGAGAGAAGTGAGTGTTCTAATCTCATAAATGTCCTAAACCAATGGGTATCCCACTGAATGGCCTCATTTTGCAGCTGAACGTTTTGGTGCAGCACAGCCGCACATCATCTCCATTCTTTGTCAAGGTCAGCACAGAGCCTGCAGCTCAGTTGCAGTGTCAGTGCAACCCCAGAGGCTAACCTGCGCACTCTGCAGAAACCCTCAGTAGTGACCAAAGCCAACAGATTAGGAGCTCAACTTCTGGGGTGCCACAGAGGTGGTTCAGGGGGTAATTGTGTCATTAGCCGGTACCATGGAGACTTCCTACGTCATTGATTTGTTCTCAAAGACCAATGTCAAACCCATCCAGCAGAGGAGGAGAGCCAAAAACTGCAACATTTCCTTTAGGACGCCATCACCAGACATCTATGAAGTGTTCTTTAAAAAGATGGAAACATGCAGCTCGCACAGGACCGAAATGGTACACTACATGGATCCATAATTCATCCAGACCCCGCCCTCAGGTCAGGCAGAAAAGGTATTAATTTAATAAACTTGTAAAGAAAACTCAAGTCTGAAAGCAGGCTAAATGGCAGTGATAGATGAGTCCAGGCACAGAAAGTTAATTTTAGCAAAATCACTTTAAACCTTTTACACAGAGGGCTTGAAGTATTTATGAGCAAATAAGATTGTTTCAGCGGCTGAACGAGCCCAGGAAGAGAGTCACGTCTCTTTCTTCCAGGGTCACGGCAGGTGCAGGTAATTATTTGCAGGATTGGTCACGCATTCAGGAGCGTGTGTGTCTGTGCGCGTAATCTCACTGCGTGTGCAGGAAACGGGAGGCACGGGCCAGCGTGTGCCGTGGATTGGTTCATCAAGACATCAACAGGCTGCAGAGGTAACACGCTGAGAGAAAATCGAATGCGTGCCCCATAGCAGCAGAGTGAGGGAATTAGATCATAAAAGTGATCAATAGAGGTCTGAGATGGAAGCAACGGCATGCTACATGATGCTGACAGCAGCTGCTGGAGAGGAGCTGCCGGGAGGGACAGAGCTGATGCAGACATCGGGAGGTGTTTGTTGCTCATTCGCGCGGCGCGGCCGGAGTCTTGGCTCCGGCCTCGGTACAGCAGCAGGCTGGGGAGTCCATCACAAGCAGCCTGTCTTTACTCCTGTAATTGAAACAGGATAAAATCCAGTGTAAACTTGTTAGGTGCGGCTTAAATAGAAATTAAATCAGAGTGGCTGCTCTCCTTTCCTCTGTGAATTAAAAGATTCCTTCAGGATGAATGAATCTGACATTCACCAGCCCGTCTGAAGTATTGACTGCAACACACAAGCAGTGAATGGAGAGCAGCAAACACTAACCTCTCCCAACAAACATAAGGCGGCCACAGATAGTGTCACTGAACGCCCCGCAGTGCAAAAAGGCTGAATGACTGATTGGAATCCTTGATTGATGCCTTGATTGCACATTTTCAAAGAGACATATTTACACAGAAAAAAACAGATTAAGGTACTGACCTGGATTACATTTACTCTCAAACCAATTCATTATTCTGTCAAAAACCCCAAATTCTCCACAAGGCTGTGAATATTTCAGGAGACGTTTTTAAATGGCATCTTTGTCTTGGGTAATATTTCCTGAGAGAGACACTTTTCGGTGTCTGTTTCTCTGTACTGATAAGTGTTAGTCCCTGGGAGTCTTCCAGGCTAAATGTCAACCCATTCACACCCATCAGCTGAACTCAGCGGGCTTAGGTAGCGATAATGAAGCACAGACATGAGTGTAGGCTGCTCAGCAACAGAGATTGGTGAACTTGGTCCTGTCAAAACTCTAAATGGTAATGTTAAATACAAACTACAGGAGTTAATGTACAAAAATGAAGCAGATTCTCCAGAAAAAAAAAGACTTTTCCACCATTTGAATCCACTTTTTTTCCCTGCATACACCCTTGTTGCGGACACGGAGGCTGTCTTTGCCAGAGAAATGGGCCGCAGATATGGAGAAAATGGAGATGGATGGGACTCCATGTGCAGAGCAGCAGACAAGCTGTCCCTGATAAATGGGTTTTCACCAGGACACTTGATCTCTCTCGCTCTCAGCCTAAAAAGCAATCTCACACTTTGCATGTCTGTGAATATTAACAAACCCTCAACCCTGCACTCAAATGTCATCTATTGTGTCGCACATGGTGCCAGGCAAGGGAGCCAATTTGATGGAGAGGACGGTTCCTCTGTGTGTTTGAAATGGGGTCAGAGGGGGGAGAAAAGCAGACAAATCCTGCTCTCTTTTCAGACATTCATCAAAACAGAACAGGTATAGAAGAGCCCTGATTCCAAGGCCCATTATACACAGTGGCGCTGCAAAGAGGCACAATATTCCATCTCTCCATTTTTAACATACATCTTCTATTTATTCCACACTTTGCTTTAACCTTGAATTTGAATAAGCACCTAGCAACATCTGACTAAATTAATAAATGATGCTGCATTCGCTAGAATCTGGCTATCACTGCACAGGGATAATCCAGTCATCCAGCATCGAAAGATTGCAGCAGCCAATATCTTTATGAATCAAAGCGTGGAAGAGGCTTGGCCACTTCATTCCTCCTTCCATCCTCCTCTATATCTTTTCTCTCCCCCCCCCCCCACCCCCCACACTTCCCTCCAGTCAGAGATAGGTTGACCCATATGAACCATCTGTCAGTGATGCAGCTCCTCACACCTCTCCAGTCCGGCCCCCGGAGATCGATGGCACAGTGAAGGGATAGGATGAGCACAGGGTCCCAGTCTGGGACCAACACCAACAACATGCCAAAAAAATTATTATTATTATTGTAAAATACCTTCTCCAAAGAACATTTTATCATCTGTTATTGCAAATATACCTAAACAACGCAGAAATAATCAAGCTATCTGAGCAAAGGTGGGTGTGAAATTACACCGCCTCCATACGGGACTTCTCCAGTAAAATCTGGAGAAAATGGTGCTGCCTAATTCTATTAATAAAAACACCCAACTCACCACTGTACTGAATCTGCAAGTGCTGTGCATGCCCTCTGAAGACCGCAAGAACATCCACCTCCTACACCGTCACCCACGCCTCTTGATAAAGAGCTACGAGGAGCAGCAGTGCAACACTGTGCATCCCTCTGGTGCGTGTGCTTTCTTTTTCTTTTTATAATTATCCAGGACAGAAGCAAACCAAGGCCTGATTGTTAAAGACTGATGGGTGATGAGCTCGAGTAATTCCTTTCACAAGGTTTGCATCCAAAACTACGGACCAGCTTGTGTGTCGTCTTCCTCGTCTGCAAATGCCATAAACCTCACATCAGAAATAGATGGTTTTCATTTTAAAAACAGTTTATATTACTTTACAAATTTACATGCTTTATTTCCCCATTATGTCCTCTAATAGTCTTTATATAATAGTCTAAATATAAAAGGTCACATGTGGCAGCTCCCATCCTCGTGTCATTCCTTGGATGCTACACACATGAGTCAGACTGAGACTGAGTGGAATCTGGTATTTTTTTTTTTCCTGTTTAGAGAAGAATGAATACCTGAAACTGTGACGACAGGTACGGTCTGGAATGCTGTGACCCAACCTTGTCACTATATCTAATGTCATAGGGATCAGCTTTAAACCGACTGGCTGCATGACGTAATGCGTGACCTCCTTCTACTCTATATTTATAGTTCTCTTTGACAACAAACACGGATGGTTTTAGGATGCTGTGCTTTTGTAGTGCCTCTGGCCTGGAAGCTGGAAAAGAATTCCAGTCTCACAAGCTGGTTAAACTGACTTGGAAGGCTTAAATTGGAACTCTTCACACCGGTTTTTCTGGAGCTGCTGTATCTTCCCGGACTTTCTCACTTCCTCTCATACTTGATGAACCTCTCAGAGGGACGCATTTGTGCCGCATGACTTTTCAAGTGCCAAATCCCGAGCGGTTCAGATGTCATATGGTGCCATGTGAAAGTGCAAAAACGCGATGATAATTTCACCAGACCGCCATGTCCTGTCCTCTGCTGTGGCGCTACACGTGCGTGTGCGTGTGTGTGTGTGTGTGTGTGTGTGTGTGTGTGTGTGTGTGTGTGTGTGTGTATATGTCTTTGGTATTTTGTTTGCGTGTGAAAGGGTGAAGAAGTGGGTGTTTGGGACAGGACGCATCTGGCCCTGCTCTTCATCCCCACAGAGCAATGAGCTCTGACCGGGCCAGGCCAAGACGGTCAGCTAACGGCGCCTGCGTTTTGGTGGCAAACTGCCGGATGCTCTAATTAAGCTTATGCTGTTTGTTGACTTTCTCTGCATGGATGCCAGTGTCCCAGCATGCCAAAGGGGTTTGAGTCATGCTTCCTGAGTAGAAACCCATGGATGCTTGCTACAGGATTGATCCTGTCCTCAGCAGCTTGAGCCTACAACATTGTCATATTATGATCAGAAACCTGTGCATGTTGGTCTCCTGGACAGAGATGTCCTGTCACTGCCTGCTGAGATTTTAGTGAAAATCCATGATGCTTGTGTCTGTTACACCAGAAATCAACATTATGGACAGAAACCCACCTGGTAGTGAAGAATCGCTGTGTCATTAAGCTGAAATGAACACATTAGTGGAAACATTGTCCATTTAGCATATCGAAGCTAATAAATTCATTGTCAAATATCCTCCACCTTTGGACTCTAATATAAAAGGAGGAGCAATTCAATAAGCCAGTGTAATTACTGTGTGCAATAACAAGCAATGGGGGAGAGTGACAGCAGTGTTTCTCTGTGCCAAGAAAGATTATAGATTGTCGTAATTGCAATTTTGCCATAACTGTACATTTAGCACTTGGTGGAACAAACAGATACAGTCTCAGACATCTTCTTTTAAGTGAAACTGTGTCTGAGACAGGCCAAACCTGTCCAGAAGCCTAGAAATAGTTTTTTATAGCGTAGATTGTATGGTGGTGTTGGGGTGGGACATACCCCTCTCTGTTGTCCTCCTCATCCGGGTTTGAGATGAGCTGTGATCCAGCGAGGGAGACATCCAGGCCAGCCAGTGGCAAATCCCTGTAAGCAAAGTTGACCAGTTGGACGGGACACTGGTTTTCCTCCTCCACCTGCTGGGAAATTACCTCCAGCTCTGAGGCCCCGGCCTGGGGTGGGGCCCTGTGGGAATGAATGCACACATATTAGATTGAGAGAATGGGGATGTTTATGCATGTTTTATCTCACTGAACTACGGCTAAATGGCTAAAATGGACACAGACAAAATCTAATGCTTAAAATACAACAGGAACAATCAAAAACATTAATTATTGCATAAATGCTACAATACCAAAATTTGATTTTTTTTTTTTTTTTTTTTTTTTGCCTTCATTCCATCTGTGAGAATATCAGCACTGGTCTGCTGCAGAGATCCATCCACAAACTCAAAGCTGTAAGCAAAGCTGTGCTCCACCAGCCCAGCCAATGGTAGGCAAGGAGAAGTCACCCTGAACAGGAGTCTTCTGTGACTTGGCAGCAATCCCAGTGTAGCCAGTGTGGAGACATCAATAATTCCAGCAGGGCAAGTCATTGATTACAAGACAGAGGGAACAAAGACCATCGAGGTGAATTGAATAACCTCCATGCTGGAGGTGAAACAGTGTGAGAGGACAAAGTTAGCAGAAGATCACTGAGCAGACCCACCTTTGAGTTAAATGTTAATGTAGGCAGGCATGCAAAGGGAAAGAAAAGGAAACAGGGCCGCCTCTTTCTTGACTTCCACTTAATATGGCATAAAAAGGTTGTGACATACAACCGCTTATATTTAACATCTAAAACATGTTTTTTTTTACATGGCGTTTTTTGGCTGCAAGGTCACATGTGCATTCTTGTGCACATGTGGGATGCAAATCAGGCTCCAAAGTGCAGGCTGTTTAATTAATTAAAATCATATTTCATATTCTTTGAAACATCAACTGTTAATATTTATGTCAACCACGGTGAAGCAGAACAGGAGCCATTATGTGCAGAGCCAAGTGGCTGGTTGCTGTCCTGGGGAAGCTTCGCATCCCAACACTTTTCTTCCCTTAACAATGCAGACAGGAAAGGCTGGCAGCGCACTGAAGGCATGTGATATTAGCAAATGGCACAAGAAAGCGAAAAGGTTAACAAAGAGCATGAACCGCTGGGGGGGCACGAGCTACACCAAACTTGTTTTTAAAAGCATATTTACCTCCACCATGGGAGGAGGTTACGTGACAGCCAATGTTTATCTGTCTGTTTGTCGTTAACAAAATAACTCAAAACATATTATTGATGAATTTTAATAAAATTTGCAAAAAAAAAATGTTTAAAATGGGCCAAGGAACAGATGATTACATTTTGGTGATGTTCTAGATTCCAGGGGGACTTTGAACTTTGATCTGCCAAGGATCAAAGCCAAGGCCAATGCATATTAATCCCCTCAGCATATTTACATTACAGTTACCGTGCGGTGATGGACAGATAAATAACAAACAGCCTGCAGAGACCTGTCAGTTTCAGCAGTCGAACTCTCTGATTCAGCAGCTGTTTAACAAAGTTGACACATGGCAATAATTCCGGACAGAACAAGAGAGCGACGTGATCATGCTCTGTCTTTGATTTTTGCTGATACCTTTTTTTTTTTTTTTAATTTCAGCAGCATTAGTACTGTCTAGGGCTGCATTTCTTGGAATTATAATAAAAAAAAATGCCTTTTTTAATTTGGATATTTTCCAAGGAACAGTGACTCAATCTTACAATCTCATCTGCAGTTTGAGCTAGCCCTAGTTTTCTGCAGACTTGTCCACTGAGAAAGATGCTCAAACACCTTAGATCTGTGTTTTTGGGCATCTGATCCGTAACAAAAAATCATCCATAACGATGCTTATTAAATGTGTGTTATTGTGATGCTACCTTGACCAGCATTGCAGCTCCATCAGCCATGTGTGGGTTTACAAATGCATTACAGTGTGTGAATGTCTCACGCAGATTTGGTCTTCTAGAAAAGTCAATATTCTCATACTCAAAATACAATGTAATCCTAAACCAGAATAGGTCTATAATTCAGCTGATGAGCGCTTCCGTGACCTTTTGAATGGCCTGTTCTGGCAATATATTTCAGTTTCATTACAGTCCACCACAAATGCTGACACTGGTCAGCAATTCATTGTTCTGATAGCATCAGGCAAACTGTACCGGTGTGTGCCCAATCACTTCCCCAAGCCCTTTCCAGATCTCAGAGCAGCAGAGGAAGCAACATCCTGGACAAAAGCCCTGAAAACACAACACTACATTGGTAAGGTCTGATCTTTTAAGCAGGCAGCTGCTGATTCAAGGTCTAAAGGGAAATTACAGCAGCTGATGATTTTCCCTCCATCAGTGAGAAGTGATTGTCAGTCTTCCTCTTTTATTAGTCACTGAAGAAAGAGCCTCGTTTTTCACTCTTTTTTTAAACATCCACATCACCACAACTGATTGAGTTGATTGACTGAATTGAAGCAGATATGATGAAGGCACAGATGATGCAATAAAGGATAAGTTTGCTTTAAAATTAGAAAAGCAGGTTTATTAACATGCATTCTTTTACTTCTGAAATATGACACGTATGACACTGTGGTCAGTTACAAATGCTAACAGACCAAAAAGCTGAAACAAGGTTGAGCTGGAGTCCTGTCTCGAGTTGTATTTGCATTCTGGATATGAACTCCAGACCATAAACGTAACAGAGAAAGAGGGAGAGGAAGGATTTACAAGCGTCATGTGTAAGAAAGCAGGGGTGAAAATACTCCAAAGACCTTTCTCTGCCCGAGAGTTTCCATCTGTCACTTCACAGAGAGTCACCAGTGTTCAGTAGCATTAAATCAGGCCGCGGCGCTGCTCACTAGTCAACACGCTCGCTGTTTTATCTGGTAACGGATCTCCTGCGGCGACGCCCTCCTTCGATCTGGCCTGGAAATCCACCATCATCTGCATTAATCTACTGCTGCCGAGGCCCCGGACACATTTTTCCTTCAGCCATCGTGTGCGTTTAATCAGGAGACGCAGCTGACTGAACCCATTCTGCATTCATCCTTCACTCCACTTTACTCCACTCTACCTCCTCCCTCCACCCCCTGTCTCTTAAAGCCTCAACCCCAGCTATCATCAGAATGCAACGCCTGTCTGGGGGACCACACACGGAGTAATTATTAATAAGAGAAGATGACAAGTGAACATCCCCCCTGAATGCTAAGAGATGACAGATGAGAGTGGAGACGGACAAGGCCGGGCTCCGCTTCTCCTGCTGATCTCTGCTCAAAGTCACTCGCGAGAGAGGAATGAGAATACACAGGTCCCATTGTTTTAATCAGATCTAGCTACGCAGACATGTCCTTCGCGTAAGAGTCCGTGGTCATAAATAGAGATTTACGATTTCACGCTCTCACAGGCAGGGTTTCTAACAAGAGCGGCGGGATTTGTACTCACTGAGGGTTGCTCATGTTGAGGTCTCGCTGCAGAAAATGAGACGTCCGCACTTTAATGCCCTGGAGTGTGCAAAATCTGATTTCACCAAGGCAGAGATCGGGCTCCTACCGCACCTAAAGAAAGTGAAAAAAAACCCAAAACAAAACAGAATAGAATAAAATAGAAAGTAACGCAAAAAAATTGTAAAGTACAGGAAATCATAATCTGCTGTGGAAGAATATGATTGTGAGTTCCAGGACAGCAAATCAATAGACCTTGACAGGAGTTGTATCAGCTGTTGTTTCCAAGGTTAAAACTGAGCATCAGTATTTATATGCTGTGCAGAATAGCATGATTATCAGTGATGCCTTTACCTGAAGGAGTCCTGTCCTGATTTCAGTTTCCACAGCACTGTGCAACAGTTTTGTTTCTGTTTTTTTTTAGCAGGGCATTAAGCATTAATGGCTTCTATATCCCCACTATATGCTCCATTCTGTGAGGGACATTACATCTCTTGCATAGCAAGTACGATCGGACGCTAGCTCTTTGAGCCACAGGATAGAGAGCCATTGATAGTGAAGTCAGCTCTTGCAAGAGCCCACTCCAGATGCTTTGAGGGGAGAAGACAAGCCATTAAGTCAAACAGACCCGCTGCTTAATGTGAAACCACACCAGAGAAGACAAAGCTAATGTTTGAGTCCTTTACACCTTTGTGTTTTTGTTTTTTTTTAGGTTTTGCAGCATGCATGTGTGAAGAGGGACAGTGAAGAAGCCCTCTAACAAATTGGAGAAGTGAGTTGTCAGCATTAACAGCCTCAGGAGAGCAGCGCACAGTGATGTAGCGGCGCACAGCAAATTTAATGCTACTCAGGATAAATCAGACCAGGTTATTTGAAGGAGTGACAGTGTTTCCCTGCTTTAGAACAAATAAGTGGACATTAGCATAACACAGGGAGAAGAGGAGGTAGCTCCAGCCATGGGAGTTCATCACCTGTGTGTGAACAGAGAAGGAAAAAAACGTGTGTAGTAATTTCCTGCAGAGCAGAGTCTAGATTTAGAATCTGAGGTCAGTGGTATAGAAACCTCAGTGGTATAAAAAAAAAAGTGCCTTAATCATCCAGGCAATTACAATTTCTGCCTGCTTTAAAACCACAGCCATACACTTATAAAACCACAGACCCCCTAAACAATTATTTTGCTGTTAACATTTTCTTAGCAACCTACCAGGCCACAAAGCCTCCTCCTCCTCTTTCTGCTGCTCCCTATTCTTCAGAAGGAAAGGTAGCACAAATGCATCAACTAGCAGGTGAATTTAAAGCGACAGCCAAAAAAAAAACAAAAAAAACAAAAAAAACCCAAAAAACTAACCTCTTACGTTTTTGCGCTCTACATTGTGCACAAGCGTGGTCGTGACTTCATTACCCTCGCGGTGCTGACGGTAGTATCCTCCTTCTTGCCGACGCTGGTGGTGATCAGTGTGAGAAAAGCTCGGTTCTTGCTGTGTGTAGGCTGCGGTTCCCCCTGAATTCGCGTTGGCCAAGCACCGGTATCGCCTCTTGGAAGACAGCGCACAACGACAACACCTACTCCGGACCGACGGCACCATCCTGCAACGGAGGCGACGGGGTTGTCAGCGAGTCCAGGCGAGAACGACGTCGTCGGACGGAGGCATGATGTGCTGGCAGGGCTTCCCCGACGATCACACCAGGGACTCCATGTGCCCGATAACGAGGAGGAGGTTCACAACCAGGAGCTGTCCAGGTGCTGAAAACGGGATTCCAGCGGCTGCCAGATGTGTGACGAGGGGCGACGTCAACACTGACGCCGGGCCAGATCTACCAAAACCGAAAATATAATAAGAATTTGAAAAAGCTGAAGAAAAACACACCCACAGTTATGATGAATAAATCTTTTAGGTTCTGATTTTGTGCCGACGCAGTTCTTTCTCTGCCGCCGCTGATGCGTCGACGTAAAGACACGCGCGCCTCACTTCAGCTCCTCGCGATAACAGCCCACGCGCAAGAAAGAGAGAGGGAGAGATGGAGGGAGAGAGAAATGGAAAGAGAGAGGGAGAGTGTTTCAACAACAGACTTTTCATTATAAAACATATTTTATGGGCATTTTACATTCTCTATAAGAAACAAACACAAGAACAAATAATAGAAATACACTTGTAATTCTGTAAACTGTATTGCTGCCCATAAATAAATTACACAGGGACTAAATTTCTGAAGATCTCAACTTATTATTTTCATCTAACTGGTAACCAGCAGGGGGGCTTTTCTGTGTGGTTTGCAGGCTCTCCCTGTGTCACTGTGGGCTCTCTCTGGGAACTCTGGCCTTCTCCCACCTCCAAAGACTTGGATTTAGGGGAGAGGTAAACTGGCTTCTCTAAATTGACCTTCGGTGTGGCCCCTGCCTGAAGCAACATTTAAGAAAGGAAAACTGATGCGTCATGTAACTGTTATTATAATTATTCATGTAAAGCCAGTGAAGTGTTGTGCCTTTAGACTAAGAAAGTTCCTACGATTCCATTCATGCCATTGCTGCATACCAGATCCTCCTCCAATCACAGCCTGCTCTCATGGTGCCAAAGAGAAACAAAGAACCTCCAAGAACAAAGACAAAATGGAACACAGGTTGCAGGCAACAAAGAAGTTCCTGTGAGAACCTCCACAAACCTCAGCCCTCTTCTGTGTCATTAACTGATATCCTTTACAAAACAATAAAAGATGACCTACAATCCCTGGCTACCACCCTGACATTAAGATTGCCATTTAAAATGTGGACAAACTGCAATCACAACATTTTTTTTAACCAAGGGAGGAGCACGCCCACGTGCATCTTCCTCAACAAAAAGCACACCTCAGTGACTTTAAAGCGTCACTATGACTCAACTGCACTAACAACCAAAAGCTGGAATCTCACAAGCCGGTAAGAAGACGGTTTGATTTATTTCTGTCAGTGTGATGCTAAACTCATTTCATACCTCACGGCAAACTCCTGACACCTTCAACTTTTAGCAAACAGAGTATGTATGTTGGTTTATTTTTAGCGTTGGTGCTTGAACCGTCTTGCTGTCAAAAGCATTCCTGGTGGTGAGACTTCCCTTTGCTGGATGACAAGAGTGCTTCTTCTCTTAACAGAAAACGGCAAACTAAACATTCCAGATGATGGCAGGTAATTGAAACAAGATTTATCATCACCAAAAAAAGATTTATCATTCAAACACCTTTTTATTCTTACCTGAAACATCACTTTGTTTGAGCAGATCATGGAGAACTTTGCGAAGGGAAAGACGTCACCTACTGTATGAATGGAGGGACCTGCTATAAAATAACAGCCATGGATACACTCACCTGTGTGTAAGTTGGACACAAAACATCCTGTTAAAACTACAGAATTAAATGACACACACTTTAATCCCAGATTATGATTTTGGCTTTAAAATATTAAGACTTTCTTTCTTTCTTTTTTTTTTAAGAAGAACTGCCATTTTCAGGGTTTTGAAATTATTTGGAGATTATTTTAATCTCAGTTTTAAACACCCCGGTGAATCTTTTGCTGTCAAGTCTTTAAATCTTCCAAAATCTGTCATGGACACCATCAATGTCTGGATTTCCTTTGTGCCTTCGGTCACAGCTGGGTCTTTTTTTTTTCCGTCCACGGTAACTGAACTGTCGCACAGCTGAGGTCGACATCAGGTGACTGACTTGGTCACAGAAGGTGAAGCTGCCTCCGGAGACTGTTTGGCTCGTTATTCATCTGTGAAGCACCGCACTGAGTGTGAGCAGAGCGAGTAAATCTGTGCAGCCCACGATGTTTTCTACTTCTGCCAGCGGTCACATCATCGGCATGTTGACAAGTTCTGCCTCCACCGAGCATGACACACAAGGGGATTTGATCTGGATCAACAAACACTGCATTTACCTTCATGAAGGTCTCAGGATAATGTAGAGGATGGGATAGATTTACCACAGTCCACTTTAGTCTTGATCTCATCAGGGAAAACTGTAACGTCTTTCACAGTCTATTATTTTTCCACATCTAATCATGGCCTCCTTCTCTTGCACTGAATCTGGATCTCTATCAGTTAACTGTCCTAATGCTCATGGACCCCTGAAAACAGAAGAATAGCAATTCCATCATTTTAAATGACATATTTTGCCCAATCCTTCATTGAAACCAAAAGTTTGTACTCAAGTTACATCGATCTGTATAAAAGTAACTTCAACTTTTTTTTTTTTTTTTTTTTAAATACACTCACCGCATAGTAAGAGTTAATGTCTTGTATCAGATGTGACGAAAACTACAAGGGCAGTCGGTGCGAGCAGTTCCAGCTCTTCAGCAGTTCCACCTCTGCAGAGAGAGTAGGGCTTATCGCATCCGTGGTCATCGTTGCTCTGCTCATCTTAGTGAGCCTGGCAGTCATAATCTACCACATACGCAAGTGAGTACAGTGAGGATTTAAGATTACCAGTATGACCATATTCTACTTGATCTAATAAAGCCACCGTCTGTCACTTGCAGGATGTTAAAAGCCAAGCAACAGAGGCAAGAGAGCACTCCGCAACAGTACTGGAGAGTCAAACCCAGAGTTTGACCTGTGTGCTGGTTCTCTCATTGCTGAAAGTCACCGCGCTTACTGGAGCCAGTACTGCATCAGACTGGGATTGATCAACAAAGGAGTTCAAGGCAGGCTGCTGGCTGATAATTCATCCTCATTTATCATGAGATTTCCTAATTCTGGGCAGTTTGAAAGAAGCTGCAATTTATCAGCACATGCAGTTATGGTGTGAAACACATGTAAGTGGATGCGAGCTGAATCACATCATCCACCACAGCATTTTAAATTTGATTCACATTTCAATCTATGTGTATTGTTAGTGAAAGGTATTTATGAAGCTAAAATGGATTATGTAAAACAAACATGACATACAATCCTGAAGTAAATAATTAATTTCTAATCTGCTTTCTTGTATCAATGAATGAACATGTTCGCCATGATTTCAGGAGATATTCTTTACATTTTGTAAATAGATTTAATGATCCTTGTTGCATAATTTGACAGACAAATCATTAAAGAAACACTTTAATCTAAACAATGTTTACCTATTGAACTAACCTTGAAACTTTTTAAAGGCCATCACTCCGTAGTTTGAAAAGCTAACTTTGGCCATGAGAATGCAGGATAACGCTGTGTGTAGGAGCATGTATAATTATAGAGTATCCCAGGCCATTCATTACGCTCTTTAAATCTTAAAACAGGGGCAGAGGAGATCCCCAGAGTATCATAATGAGAATGGTTGCATCACATTCAATTCAGCCAGTATCACTGTGAACTAAAACTTGTTGGACTGCATTGCAAACAGCCTGTTTCTTTTTTAAGGTGCACCCAACAAACCATTTGGAGAGAAAAAAAATGCAACATTA
This sequence comes from Arothron firmamentum, assembly GCA_016586285.1. Lineage (NCBI taxonomy): Eukaryota > Metazoa > Chordata > Actinopteri > Tetraodontiformes > Tetraodontidae > Arothron > Arothron firmamentum. Next base: position 21,279 of record BJFM01003941.1, on the reverse strand, counting down.
CACTCTCAGCAGCTCAGCTGCTTGGTAAATGCATGACAGAATTGAATCCCAGTCATCCTGGGATTTGAACTCGACTGATGATGTCTGAGGTATGCAGTGGTTGCTTTAAAGCTTGGAGCAGTATGTTGCCTGTCATTGTGCTCATTCGTAACAGGGAAGGCATGAGTGCATGAAATGAGGAAAAACCCCACTAAATTAAAAAGCCTTTTGCTATAATGTTACTATTAGAAAATATACTATATTGCAAGAAAGTCTGCGTGTACACTATAATTGGACTTCACACAAAAAAGCTTAAAACGTACACTCGGTAAGTATTATGGTTTGAATCCGTGTATTACTGTATACTGTATTTATACACGATAAAGTAATCTGGCGCCACCGAGTGGCAAAAAAAAAATTACCTCCCAAATGGGATTTAAAAAATGAAGCTTGTCCTTGCATTAAAAAAAGAGAAAATTCATTTAAAATGTATTATTTTGCTAAAACATATTGACTTAGATCATGCACTTGGATTATCTGAAAGGTTAAATTTAAATACTTCTTGCTTTGTCAAACTCATGTGCAATTTTTAACGCAGTTTTGTTGAGTCCTACCGACTGCATGTTTGTAATAATGGTCACAACCACCCCCTGTGGAAGGACGGGGACTTGCCCTCGGGGCTGGTCCATCTTGTCACTGGGTAACACCAAGAGGACGCTGCTAGCCCCTACAGCACCTCCTGTGTGTGACACATAGTGTCTGCGTGTCCTGCACTGGCCATATTTTTGTAATTTTTCCACTACCAGCCAACCTTGGGCATACAGTCCGTCCTTATCCCAGCTGGCCTCTGTCCTGTCAACGGGTTTCCACAGATCTTTGGCAGTTTGGGGCTTGAGGAAGCCAGGAAGCAATCCCTGCATGTCCTTGAACTGGGCCACCTGGTAGCTGTACAGCAGAGCATCACCAAAAAGTAGTAGATCTCCAACAGTAGAAAGAAAGCCACCTCCTGCCCACTTATATGAGTTGTCCACATAAGGACAATTCACAACACGGCCTCTTTTGTTGATGTGGTAAAACCTGCGGAAGGACATTAAGATATTATTACAAACACACTCTTAAGAATGTGAAACACTTGTGATAATAGGTTATCTGACCTGGATCTGTGATAAATAATAGGGTCATTTTCATCAGGAACAGTGTTGAGCATTCCCAGATCATGAAACATGCTCATCATGAGATCCAGGAAGCGCCGTTCAGCAGCTCGCTCCATTACGGCACTCAGCAGAGTAAAGGCGTGGGTGGAGTACAGAAAAGTAGTGCCTAGAAGAAATATATACACTGTACATATAAATAAAAGCATATAAATCATTGCATAAACAAAATGAAGACTTTTTTGTTTAAATGGGCTTTTGAACAAATAGGTGTTTTACCAGGTTTGAAAATGAGTGGGTCATCTTTGAAAAGGTCCAAAGCTTGAGTGACATTTTCAAAGTTTTTCTTCAGGTAATATTCTTCATGCTCAAACTCCTTTTTCTTCTGAGCATCTTTCTTTTTGCCGTCTTGTTCTACTCCAGTTTTATCTTTGCTTAAATCCGAGTTCTTAGGATCATCTTTTTTAAGTACCGGTGCCTTTAACACTCTTTTGGCTTTCTCTTTGTCTTCTCTCACTTTGTTAGCATCTTTCTCATAATGGCGTATTCCACTCAGATGAGACAGAAGCATACGAGGAGTAATTATGGCCTGAAAGAAAATGTGTATGTTTGAACTAAAGGGGGACAGAAAGAGCACACTATTAAAGGAAAAAAAAAGGTGGTGTTGTCTTACATCCTTTCCTTCGAATTGCTTTTGAGGAAATTCTGGAACATATTTCTGGACTGAGACATCAAGATCTAGTTTTCCTTCTTCACACAGTCGTGCGGCAGCTGTGGCTGTGAGGGGCTTGCTGATGCTGGCGATTCTCATGACAGTTTCTGGTGTGCAAGGCACACGATTCTCCACATCAGCATAACCAAACCCTTGAAAACCAAACATTTAAAACAAGTAAATAAATAAAATAATATGTATGGAATATGACCCATGACCCCGCCCATAGATAATTTTGTATTGCTCTTTGACTTTTTTTTTTTTTTAATATAAAATGTAATATACATACTATATATTACACATACACAATATACTTTTTTTTTTTTAACATAAAATGTAGTATACATTATAGGAAAGGTTCTTTTAACAATACTGATGCAGTGGAAGACCAGAGGAGAGGGGAGAATACAGCAGATACCGACCTTCACACCAGACTAGAGAACCATCCACAGAAACGCCAACCACCACTCCTGGAGCCCCGACCTCAGCCTGGCCAACAACAGACACAGAAGTCGTGCATGTGCTATCTAAACATGAATAAGGACATAAAGAGACAGAAAGAAACCATCCCTTCACATGCCTACCTTGCTGCTTACCTTTATTCGCTCTACGATGTCTCTGCTAACTTTTCTGGCATCGCTGTAGCGATCAATAGTCCGAGCTTCTTTTTTTTCGCACGAAGTATTAACTAAGTCATTTCGATAGTTTAATCCGACAGCTACTGCTAACCCCGCAGAGCCACACAACCAAACCAAGGACTTTGCCTTGCGTCTAAAACCAAAACGTTTCGACTCTCCTGTGTACCGTCTTTGTTGCTGGTGGTTGAAAGGTCTGACGCTGTGTGACTGTGGCGGCTTGGTTCGTGCTCCTTGCGGGGTGACCAACAGAGAACCATGTGCTCTTAAAAAGTTACATTTAGCACAAAAGGTACGTGGAGAAAAAAATCGTGACATTTTTTTTTACGACTAGCTGCGTTTAATATTGACTAAAACTATCCTCAAAGAGGGTTTTGCTTTCTCACAACCCCGCTTCCTGTATGCGACATCGATTCAGACCAAAATAATCACATGGCGATTTGGGAGGGGGTCGAGCGTCGAGCATTATAGTATGGACCAATACAGATATAATGAGATTATTGGTTATATTTAATTAGGTCAATGAAAATTTAATTACATTTTACCCTTGAATTTATCATCAGAAAAGTGAATAGCAGCTTATAAGCTTTTCACTAAGTGAATTCGTGGTTTTGTGTGTCGAATGGGCCTCAACTGAACATAAGATCTATTAATTATTGTTAGACAAACCTCCATTCAACCAAAGACAAGTTTTCAACCCAGTGATACGACCCACCAGTTTAAAGCTAAACTGAGGGTCAAAAAAAAAAAGAAAAAAAAGACAGGGTCCAGTTAAGTCATGCATGCCAAAGTTGGAAAATTTTCAAAACATGCTTTAATTTATATATTTGTTTTTTTTAACATTTCTGATATGATAAACATCTACATTAACACAATGCTTAAACACAATACACAGCCGGGTGACTCTAATAACTCTTAGAAATAAGACAGGTAGAACAAATGTTGTAAAACAGATTTAAAACAACCTAAAAATATGCAGTAAGGCATCAGCGTTTTCAGTCATTGTTTAATGATACAGTAGCACCAGTATACAAACATGACAGAATTAACCAACGTATACTTACATTTGTCAGGAAATGTTCTGCGTTAGAAATAGTCTTACAGACTGCAAAATATGCATCTTGGTGTAATGAAGTTGCAACATTTCTTCACTTTGGCGTTTGGTATGTGCATAATCAACAAGGAATGACACGTACCAGCTTTAATGCAGATGTAGAAAACAATCTTTGTAACCAGTGTTAGATGTTGTTTCACCAACAGTTAAATATAAACCGAAACAACAGCAACAAATATTTCGAGGATTTTCAAAATGCTGATTTCAAATAAAATCTGGTTTGAAAATTAAAAAAAAAAAAAAAAATTACATATCATCAACGCCAATGACTGAGCACTAGCTTTTCTCCATGGATGATGTCCACTGAGGGCAGAATGGCGCAATTAAAAAAAAACATTTGGCTGTTTTAGCTCCACCACAGGCAACAAACAATAAGGGGGTTTATGATAAGCAAGGTGCAACTAAAGCTGAAACCACAGTGGGTGTTGGGGCAGACCGAGCCTTCACAAGTTATTCAGTTCCATTAGAGTCTGGTCCATCATCTGGTGCATATCGAGGTTCTCCTCTTTAGCTTGTGAAAGTTTTTCTGTTAGAACGGCAAAAGAAGATATTTTAATCTTACATAAGCATGCAAAATTAGTCAAACACTCAGCGGGGATTAATCATTGATGCTATATCTAAACAAAAGTAATTTAGGTATTTTGATGTTTTAGACCCAAACTAGAAGTCAGTAAAACAGAGTCAGCAAAGGCAACCATGCAATTCTGTAGTCAAACATGAAGTGACATAAATTTTAAACCGAGCAGGCATCGTACCCAGATATCCTTGGATACTAGATTTACCCAGGCTGTCATTTATAGATTAAATAAAAATCTAAATGTAACCTCTTTCAAGGCCATTTGTAGTGACAAGAAACCTTTCTTCCCTCAAGTTGCTGTGAGGCACCATCAGAGAGCAAGTTGTATACCAGAGAAACAGAGGACGGGTAATCAGAGGAAGAGGGAATTCAACACCTGTTGGCACCTACCTTCTCTTGCAAATGTTGTAAAGCACATTGGCAACGTTTCAAATAAATTATGTAGGTAATGTTCTCTCTATAGGTCCAGTAATTAGTAACCAATATTTGCTGAAAAATGAGCTGCTTCTACTAATCTTAATCAGAACTTTAATAAAGGACACGCATGGTGTTTTATGGATTTTCTTTTTTATTTAAGTATGACAGGATTCTCATTTTCATTCATCCTTTCAGAGGCTTAATTAAACATACTGTTCCCCTATAGAATCCCATATCTTCACTTTACAGCAGTCTTTCAGTTAATGCTCATCACCAACTAATTCTCAAGTCTTCCCTCCTGTCACTGAGCTAAACTGCTGCATCGGTCTTAAACAACTTGGCTCAGCTCATAAAGAACAGTGAACACTAAGACCTCTCCAAGGAAGCAGGTTAAAGGTCAACTAATGCTTGGGCAGAAATAAAGTTTAAATCAATAAACAGAAATCAGAAAAGTAAAGACAGGACAGAGTAAGGAGATACAGTCTGCACAGAAGAAAGGGTGTTTATTTTTTCCATAGTGCAGATTCTAGATTCTGTACAAGAGGTGAGATGCAATTGAATTGAAGACGAACACATAAGATGGAAAGGAAAGAAAAAACATAACAGGGAAGGGAAAATTGAAGGAGGATGGGAGAGAGCCGACAGATGCCGCTCAGCCGGCGAGAGACGTCTTTGATGAGGTGTAAAAAAGTTATCTGTTTGGGAGAGAAAAAGTACGATGAAGCAAAAGGAGCCAGGGTGGTACCTGCACACACACGGCACAGCAAGACCAACAACAAGGATGCACAAGGCGCCGAGAGCAGCAGCAGGCTGGCAATGCAAACTCGGCTCGCACATGTAAATGTGTGCATGCAGCATTGCAAAGGTATCAGTATGGAAACCACACTGAAGAAGACGTAAGAGGAAAACCACCCAGCTGCACAAACATTAAACACCACACCGTGCGATTTAAGAGCACAGTAAGTATAGAGCAGCATAACATGACAGGTAATGTGGACACGAGAGGTGCAGGGAGGAGGAGAGTGGGGCAGGAAGAGGGATGATGGGGAGCAAACGGGTGCAGGAAGCTGGAAATTACATGGAGGTCATGTCGTTGAGGGCGTGGTCCAGCTCCTCGCTGATGGCCTTGTACTTCAGTTTCTGGGAGTACAACTCGTCTATTGGTGTGGGGAGGTGTGTGAAAGGGAGCAAAGGTCAGAGAGCATGTGACACAGAGGTCAAGGGTGAAGCAGCAGGATAACATGACAGACAGGAGTTGGTGAGAGCAAAAGAAAATAACAGGGAAAAAGGAACTTGATATTATGAGAAGGCTCGACTGCAAGGTTTCCTTGGACTTTGGTTTCATGAGTCACTGAACAGTAACATCGACTGCACTGATAAACGTCAGCCATTCTTTCATACCTCAAAACTACAATAAATACAAAGAGGACTGGAGCAACTGATAACCGAAGCAATAAAATGTAACAATGGTGAGCAAAATAACCAGACCAGCATTCTGGAAAAAAGCCATACCTTCCAGGTCATCAATGGTCTTCTCAAGCTTGGCTACTGTCCTCTCAGCAAACTCAGCACGAGTCTCAGCCTGTGTTACAGACCCAGATTTATGAGTCAGTCCATGTGATGCATCACTGCAGAGCCGTATAAACCATCCCAGACTTTAGACAAACGACTCGTGATTCTTTACCTCCTTCAGCTTGTCTGTGAGGACCTTGATCTCCTCCTCGTACTTGTCCTCCTTTTGTGAATACTAGGGGACAGCAATGGGAAGAACACAAATCAGACTCTCAAACAAAGGGTCCACACTGCATAAATAGAAAATAAAACTAAAATGACCAGATTCTCGGGCCCTTCTGGTCTCCTTCCACTGGGGCTGGAGGTGGGGTTGTAATCAGAGGGTCGGTCTTACCTTCTCAGCTTGGGCCTCCAGTGACTTCAGGTTGTTGGTCACAGTTTTCAACTCTTCCTCAAGCTCAGAGCATTTGCTGTTTTTTTTTGTTTGTTTTTTTCCAGGCAGGAGGGGAAAGGATGCCGAAGAGAATAAGAGTGGGGTGAGAGAGGTAAAGAGGGAAGAGAGGAATGACAGACACAAGAGAAAATAAAAGAAAATTCAGAAGGGGGGAGAGAGAGAGAGAGAGAGAGAGAGAGAGAGAGAGAAAAGAAAAAAATAATAAGAATAACAGATATTTAAATGAGAAGGAAAACCCAAGTACCTCAAAAGTGCCTGAATAGATCAGAAATGTGACTCACAAAGACAGTGGTTCAAAAAGAATTAAGAATGTGGTAAGTCCTGTCTCTGCATATAGGTTGCACCTCATCTCATATGCATGTGAGGAGTTATTCTTGCACAATCGCTGTCGTGTTAGAGGCAGGAAAGAGTCTATCCGCCAGAATGAAAGCGCATTAAAGAGGAGAGAAACGAGTACAGCAAAGCAAGGCAGAGACTCAGCGGCATGACTAAGGGAAGGAAGTCAGGGGGTTGCTTTTGCCTGCGGTACCTGCATAGCTGAAGAGTTTAGTGATTTCATGCTTTGTTCCACAGCCCTGAGCTCATCGTCCAGTCTTCGAGCCTCTCTGTTAGAAGATGTGCCACACACATGCACGCACGCACGTAAGCCATGACCATTCAGACCACAAACAGCGTGCAAAGAGTCAGCGCATACATTCAGAGAATGGAAGGAAAGTGAGTTAGGGCTTAAAACTTCAACGGCTAAAATGCAAGTGAAGGTGCGTGTCTAGTCTGCGTTTGCTGCATGCACAGATGAAGACACCCTACCTTTCTGCCAGCTCAGCGCGCTCCTCTGTGCGCTCCAGATCGCCTTCAATGATGACAAGCTTACGGGCAACCTTTGGGTGCAGCACAGCAGTGAGTCACAGCAAAGGAAGAACCAGATCACTGTTGTTTGGATTTAAGTTGCCTTTACATTTTTTTGCCTGGGGCTGAAAAGCTCACCTCCTCATATTTGCGGTCGGCCTCCTCAGCGATGTGCTTGGCCTCTTTAAGCTGGATCTCCTGCAGCTCCATCTTCTCCTCGTCCTTCATGGCCCTGTTCTCAATGACCTTCATGCCTCTGTGTGCCAGGAAACAGTCAGTTGGGGACGTTAGGGCTTCAAACGAACGCCCTGACATCCGACTGCACAACGCATTGACTTGCTTGCACGACACTACAGCTGCTGTTCCGCTGGTGAGAACTCACCTCTCGCTCTCATCTGCAGCCTTCTCAGCCTCCTCCAGCTTGGTCAGGGCAGTGCCCAGACGCTCCTGAGCACGGTCCAACTCCTCCTCAACCAGCTGGATGCGTCTGTTCAGAGAAGCGACCTCTGCCTCGGCCTAGAGAGACAACAGCAGTCAAAACAACGTGGAGTCGCTAACACAGCTAACACACATACAGCAAAGCCCAAAGCAGCCCAAAGAATATTGTGTTCCGTTGTACGTGTACACATCACTGTTTTACGCTTTTAGAAAGTGTTTTTTTTTAATTTTTTATTTTTATCATGCTTGCTGGGAAAAGCTTTCATAGGAGCCACTCTAATGAAACCAATGTCCCACAGCAGGGTCACCACCAGTCCCTAGATAGAACCTTAACAAAGCTCGAGCCAAAGGCCCTGAGACTGTTACACTGCAACTGCCACAGAGGCAACTCCCTGGATAATTCACATAACTCAGAGACATTTAAATGGAAATGAACCGCTCACATTTGCAAATAATCTGCACTAGATCAAATCTTTCAGACTCTGAAACTAGGCCAGAGAAGGCCGACTAACCTCCTGTTTGCAGGTGTGACTGCAAGCTGATCAAAGTTCATCTTCAGCTGTGAACTCTCTCTGAAAACACCCCATGGTTGATTAACGCGAACTGTCAAAGCAAACCTGAGCTCTGTAAGAACCAAAGGATCTGCTCAGTGGGTAACTGCCACTATGTTGACACTGGGTGAAGTTATAGTGTAATGGTGTGTTTTCCTTATAAGGGCATGTCAAAGAGCTGAGTTCACGGTGACACTTAAAAATGCAGCCACAGTTCGCCTGCAACTTCCTGGTAGCTGTGACAGATTAATTCAAACATAGCCCCTCTCTTGGGTGGAATTAAACTTGCCACAAGAGAGTTAGATACACCTGAAATTTTTTTTAAAAAAAGGGAATGAAGCAAGTTTGGTTTCATGTGCATTAGGCGGTTCAATTTCTTAAAAGGGCTTCAATCAAGCCTCGGTGGCAGCGTGGAGAGCCTCTGCAGGACCCACAGCCTGAAGTATCGAGGTACCTTAAGAGAAACCCCCACTTCACTGTGCATCAAATTAGGTTTCTTGAAAAACGCATATAACACATAAAAACACTACAAGAAGATTGTGCATGAGCAGCTCCAATCAGACAGGACACCCTTTATTAAAATGCTTACTTGTTCCCTGCCTTTCTTATTCGCAAGCACCTCCCTCTGCAATCGTTCGGTTCTGTCTTCTGAAGCGTCTGTCTTCTCCTGTAAGAGTCTGATCTTACGCTTAACGGCCTCCAGCGACGTTGCTCCAGCCATTGTACCGACAACTGTTGGTTTTTGAAAGCGGCTCCAGGTGCGCAATTTCCGACCGACTGTTAAGCGACGAGGTGACGTCCTCGACTGTGCGCGAGCTTTCTGGAGATGCGCAGAGCGAATGCCTGCTGTTTGTCCAGGAAGTACCCTTTATTTCAAAATATTTATTGTACTGAATGGTATTTTTCAATGGCTCCTAAAATCTGATTTGCAATCTTTTGACATATGACACCTTAAAAAATTGGGTCTAAAACAAATTAAAATAGCGCAAAAGCAAAACTTTAATTAATATACTAAAGCGCACGTGATTCGAAGTCAATGTTATCGCGATTAGGATTAAATTTTAGAAGACCACGGCGCCATCTAGTGGCATATTTTTGTAACGCAAAATCCGGTCACCTAACGGATTAACGATTATATTTCTGCAGAATATCGCAGAAAATCATTCTGAAACAGAAAATAAAACAAATTTACGTTACTTTATTTAGTTATTCGGTTTAATATTTAACAGAATCCATAAATGAATATTTAAAGTACTCGGTATTTCTGTAGGTGAAAAAGTCTGAAACACTTTCACACAAAGAAATCATTTTAAAGGGTTATTTCAGCGTCTCCTGATGCCGCTTCATTTTTACTGCTACATAAAGATTCCATTTATTCTTGCTTTCAAAAGTATGACTATATATAGTCATTAATCTCATTTTCTTCTCTAGGGGGCTTTAAATGTCTAATAATAATAATAAGAATCATATTTTAAAAAATATGAAATCTACATTAACAGATAATTCCTTTTTCTTTATTTGTCAGTCTTATGAGTGTGTCTGGGACTGTCTGGAAACAGTTTTCTTCCCCTTTCTGCGGACGCAGGGAGCGCAGCCCGCAGATGTGAGTTCTGTCTTGACCATATAAAGCAGTGGGCTATATTTATCTGGGAGCTTGCTCTCTGCACTGTTAGGAAGACTGAGCATTGGACCGCCTCACAAAAGAACACTTCATTTGAGAAGTATGAGAGCGTGGATCAAAACTAAAGAACCCAACAACATAGCTGAATTTGTAAAAACACAGTCAGTCTGATATTCTTTGGGCAGACTTGTGGGCGTTTGGTGCGTGTGAATATTGGAAATGACAGCTCAACAATGTGATGGAAAAGTTGATATCTGGTCTGGTTAGATGGGAATACATGATGCTTCATCTGCTACTATAAATCACAGAAGAGCTGAAGGGATTTAAGATGATCAGCAAGGACACATTTTCTTTCTGCCGTCTAAAATGTTGAACTGTCATTTTCGACATTGATGGGAGG
>BJFM01003941.1:0-10832 GCA_016586285.1 Arothron firmamentum | reverse complement strand
GTGCAGAAAGGGTGCACCCCAGAAGCCCCCATACTTACGTCTGTGGCTTTCTTTTCTGCCAGTTCAAGTTTCTCCTGAGCATCTTTAAGAGCCTCGGAGAACTTGTCCAACTCATCTTCTGTTCCCTTTAGTTTCTTCTGCAGGGCTACCAAATCGTCCTCAAGCTGAGGTGCGTTTCAGTGCGCGGGCAGTTTCAGAGGTGGTCAGCGTGAGCGCGCACAGGCGCACAGGAGCGACAGGGAGAGGCGCAGAGGAAGAGAAAGAGAGAGAGAGCGGCGAAAGTGGAGAGCACAAGGAAGAAAGGGAAAGAGGAGAAAAAGTTAGGGGAGCCCGTGCGCGTCTTTCTCCGATACCTTGGTTGCGACCTCCTCGGCGGTCAGCAGCTTCTCCTCAGCGGTTTGGAACTCCTCAATCACTCTATCTCTTTCGTCTTCAGTGACACGTAATTTCTTTTCCAAATCTCTTAATTCGTCCTCTAACTACACACCAATATAAAAAGTTGCAGAACACGAGATAAAATATACGTGCGGTTAAAACATCATAGAACAAGTTTTATGTATTTTCCCTAACTTTCAAGGTTTTAGCAACATAGCTTTCTGGGTTCAATTTAAGATAATTACAGTCAAAACATATATTTATATCTTCCAGAGAGTTTAAGAAAGAAACGAATCCTTTGCGTGGATGATCCACGGTTCTAATGCTGTTGCTATAGTCTCGCTTTTTAAACTGATCTCTGGGTGTTTCCAGAAAAGATAAAGGGGGAAAAGGCCGACCTGTTTGCTTCTATCCTCTGCTGCTTTCTTGTCTGTCTCAGCCTGCTCTGCTCTGTCCAAGGCATTCTCCTTGTCGAGCTTGAGCATCTGCATCTTCTTCTTGATGGCATCCATGGCTGCTTATCGCTGTTCGGCTGCACCGACGAGAAAAAAAGAAAACCCAGTAAGGTCCGAATGAAAACCCAGGGAGAGGAGAGGAGAGGAGAGGAGGGCTTGAGCGTCTGTGCCTCGCTGAACGCTAAGCTGGAGTGCAGGCTCTGTCTCACTGTGCCCTGTCAAATATGTACTTTCATTTGGGGGGGAGACTGGATTCCATTTGGACATCCAATGCTATTTTGGAGGAGGCGTGCGTCCGTGTCCGTGCGTCCTGCGCGCCGATTCGTTGCTCTCAAACATTTGACTTTTGATACGCCTTTATATGGGCTGTGATGGACAAGCAGGCAACTCCTAAGGAAGGACTTGCTGTGGTTTTTGTCGCAGAGAGGATGCAGCTCATTTATTATCTGTGTACTCTTTATTTATTTTCCGCAGCACCATGTCTGTCATTTTGTTTCCTTTCCAGCAGGTTTATTTCCAGAAATCTGGGACCAGCTAGCTGATTTGTCAGTCCGACTATGTGCAACCCTGTGACAGACGAAATGGGACCAGGGGCAGCTTTCACAACAGTTCGGCCAGGTCCTTGTCAGTATGAGTTTGTGTTTTTGTACAAAGGTGAGTGTGAGTTTCCCCCAGGAGGAGGTCTGAGCAGAAAGCAGTCGAGTGCAAGCGGACTTTCTGAGAAAGACATGCTTTTGGTAAGACAGAGAAGCCCAGGAGAGGTGTTGTCCTGAGTCTGGGGGTAGCCCAGGATGGGAATGTGTTTACCTGATAATGTATAAGATGTCCTCCCTACAAGCTGTTGATGCGTCAAGTCTTCCTGTTAGCCAAGATGGATGCTTTTACACCTCGGCAGCAGCTTAGAGTTCGAACAATGTCAAACATTTAAGCAACTGGCAAAGATCATCCCGGGGGCTAAACATGACCTTGGACTCTTTTACTTCATCTTCAGGTTCTATTAAACTCGAAATGAAATATAAAAGCAACCCTGATGTACAAATATCAGATGCAAAGTATCTTCAAGACCCCACAATGATTCTCCGGGATATTTTTAGGGCCGTTCTCTCTTTCAAACACCTGCTTTAGTCCATAATATACTGTAGATCCACCACTCTGTGCCAAGAGTCCAGGGTCTGATGCTATGAGGTAGGACCCCTAAAATAAGACTGGACTCACTCAGGCTTTGCTCTGTTTTCTCCAGCATTGTTGTTACCCGACTGCCACAGCATGCAGAAATCAGACCGGCAGTCCTCAGCCCCCCAAACAGTGTTTACAATAGCTTCACGCCAGCACTTTGTCTTAATTGAAGTTATTGACCCAGTCATTTCAGGCACAACGTCAAAGTGTGGCAGACTTTGATCGACAGACGCTGTAATGGAAGGCTATTCAGATAATCTCAAGCCAGCTCTTTTTCTAATAGAGTGGCATCTGTCTAATTGTGATTGACAGGGGAAAAATGAGGGTAACAATGGTCGGACTGCATATCTGTCGCTTTTCTAGGCATCGTGAATGAGAAGAGGAGTTAGAGATACAAAAGCCACACTTAGCAAAGCAAATGTTCTAACAAAGTGTGCACAGTGTGTATTATAATGTATTTTTTGCCCATAAATGTCACACATATTAAACTGAATGTTACATACATGAATATAATGTAAATAAACTACCCAATAAAGTGAAACGTTGCCCTTTGCACCATGTTGCTACAGAGTTGTTTCATATACCATGAGCATTTTGTTCGCCTAAACATCGTATTTATCTTATTTCATGTCATATTAAGTACATTTCTGCAACCATGACCAGACCACTGGAGCCCTAATTTATGTAGATTTAAAAGTTTCAGTTAATGGACTCAGGGGAGGTTTGTGATGGCCTACTAGATTTCCCGTGGCATGTTGGGAATGAAAATAAGCCCAATTATGATGTTTAACTCCAACTTATTGGCACAGTAAAAATAGCCCTGGGTCCACGCTGCTGACTCGGGTTTAAGTAGTTTCAAATGTCTCATTGAAGGTGTTCTGATTTACATCCCACTGGAAAATGAAAGGCCTTCTTCTAACATGGCCTAACTCAAAGACACATTTTCTTTTTTGTCCGCATTCATCATAGGAGAATAAATCATAACAATACTTAAGCCTGTTTTAGGCCTGTGGTGTCCTGAACGCACCACAACTCCTGGATGAGCTTCCCTTACTTGGTTGCTAAAGGGAGAAATAAGTCTCCAGGCATATAATTTGGTGCACTTTGGAAAATATTTCTGCTTCTTAAGGCCTGTAAAAGCTTTTGCTAGAACAGCTGATGGAAAGTTATGTCTAAATATATAAATGGAGAGCAAATGTTTGCGATGTCACTCATGCCACAGTTATGAACCAAATCTTCCCCGACAAAGGAGTTCCACGAGCACAGAAGCTAAGTTTATTTAATGGGTAATCATCTTTGTCTTTAACGGTGGGTAGCAAAGGGATCAAAAGGCTAAAATTCGCTTTAATTTTCATGGAATACTAAGCTCAACCCTAACTTTCAAAAATGTATAGACCACATTGCTCTCCACAAACACTTAAATCACGCTGCAACAGGGTATTCCTTTATTTGCTGGGCCTAAATTGAAAACCAACTCTGTACCAGGAATGTCCGGTTATCCCCAGTTGCTGCGGAGGGAGGAGCCGAGTCCTGCTTCGCCTGCGACCCCTGAATTTGTGTTTGTGTAAGAATGCTCTCAGGAGACATTTAAGGTTCTTTTGTGAACAAAATGCCACTGCTCTGTAGAAAGACAGCCCGTGAGTCTTCTGAGACACAAAAATCAAACTACTTGGTCAAACATGTTCAGCTTTTTTGATGATTGTCTCGCTGGGCTGCAGTCAAACCCGGACCGGAGCACTACTGGCAAGCCGCTTGTCAAATACCATGTGAAGATTTGTGCAGGCATCATCCGGTTATATATAGATGGAACTCTCTGGCTCTTTCAGGCAGTTCCCCTGGGATTATAGTCCAGGCAGGGGCAGAGTTCAGCAGAGCCAAATAGGAAAGGAGGTGCTGCAATCCAAGCTGTAACCCAAGTGCAAATGATGGTCCAGATGGTTTATTCACTGCAGGGTTCCACTCACATATACTCATCTGCGCGCACAGGTGGACATCCAAGTGCCCCGCGCTCGCCACAGTGTGTTCCCTGAGGGATGACTGGGCTGCTGGGCTGTGGCACTTAGACTCGCAGAGCGGAGTGAGGCGATAAAGCTGCTGGGGAGGACGTAAATCAAGCAGCAGTGTGGCCCAGCGAGCTGGTCACAGGTCACAATCATAGAATAATCGCTCTCTCCACCACGCTTCGGAAGGTGGGAGGTGAGTTTCCAGCTGGATGGAGGGCAAATATTTCAGGCGCAGGTGCGCGACCAAAGATGAGTGAGAGGCTGTCTGTGCCAAGCTTTTGCTGCGGCGCAACTAGCTGGTGTTGAATGAAAGGACCTGTCATCGCCCGCCACCCAGACGGCTCATAAATCTTACAGGCCAAGCATGACATGTTTTTAGTCCCCCATGTTTATTTATACAACCCCCCACAGTTCTCTGAGGGTACTCAGAAGGTTCTCCTCAACAGATCTGTGAGAATAACTGTCTTCAGATGTGATTGTTTTCTGTTTATTTTCATTGCAGTCAATAGTGATACAGAGATTAAGAAGCAACGATAAGGATATTATGGAAGACTGACTGGTAGCCATTAACCTTTCGACTTGAGAAAATGATAAAATGTTAAAAATTAATCATGGAAATGCAGTTTTTACAGTCATTAAACTCATCTATAATTGCAGATTGTGATGCAAATATGTGACCGATACATCATTACTATGATGATGAATGATAACCACGACACCCACGTGTTAAAACGCTGGTGGGTTAAATTTGATCATGTGATGTATCACCTCACTGATCCAGGACAGGAACATGCATCACATCCTAGATTGTAGTGACATCCAGTTGTTGTTGAGAACATATTCTCAGTCAATTTTTTTTTTTTTTAACATTAAAGTGTTATTACACAGTCAACGGCTGGTAATTGTCCATGTTTGGGCCTGGATTGGTGTTTAGGTTAAAGTAAAACAAGTAGTAAAACACTTATGTTGTTGGTGTACAGATTCAGTCATTGTTAAGATTTCGCTATAATTCTGAAGTAAAACTCTGCGGAGGGGCCCTGGCAACGCCACAGAAGCGGCTACCAGCTGAGCTGCGCTTGCGGTGTAAAACACCACAAGTGAAGGATTCCAGAGCGACAAACGCAAATATGGGATAATTAAAGAATATTTGTGGCCTGGGCTCCTCCTCGACTGTTTGTTTGTGTTCCCTCCCGGCAGAATGTCGGCCATATCTGATGCTGCTCAGTCAGCTTTGACTGGAGGGGGGGAGGGAGGGGAGGCATCGGGGGGGAACTGCCGCCATTCATTGCGAACTCATGCGGGATTCCGCACTAGAATTCTTGTGTGAAATTAAAATCACCAAAGGGCCAGGCGTGCCATAGCAGGAATACTGGAGCTGAAGAAGAATCAGTCTGATGTTCTGCTCGACAGGCTCCAGCTCAGCTCAGCAAAGCTGCGTCCAGAGCATTTCCAGTCTGTTTATTTGTTGTTGGGAGCAAATGTTTGTTAATCTGCAGCTTGAAAAGTTTCCTTCCTTCCTGTTGCTCGTGTTCTTGTCTCTGCCATCATAGGCTGCTCAGGGTTTTTCTAAAAGCTTAATGGTGGATGTCTTTAACCCCTTCACCACGCAGCAATCACTTCTCGCTCTTGCAGGCTTTGTGTCTCTCTCTCCCCCAGCTGCTCGGCATCTTGTTGATAGTCCTCCTTAAATATTTGCCTTCAGTCTTTGGCACCTGATGTCACAGGGCCAGAAGTTCCTGTGTTTGCACACAGGAGGGAGAATCTTCCACACGTGTCCATATATGGGCTCTCTGGGGTAGGCGAGATAGATGAGGCAGACGAGCAGGATGCTTTTGTGAGGTCCAAAGACTCGCTTGATATTTCTTTCCATTTCAGAGAGCAATAAAACCTCTTGGTATGCACTTCCAGGACAACCACACTCCTGCCTGTCAAGCCATGAGGAAGAGGAGGGTGCAGGACTTCTACGGTCATTAAGTGACTTAAAAAAGAAAATGCATCCAGTCGCTCTCTAACAACACTTATTTTAGTTTTCAGTTTCCATATTTGCTCAGCAGAAAGTCCAGTGTTCTAAATCTTAAAAACAAAGTTTAGGCTTCCACTGAGCTCTGAAGTTTTGCGTGAACTTCAGACCACAAATGACCATAGGCTGGCAGAGGGAAGGCTGTAATCAGGAAGGTTTGTTAGGATCTCTGATGACGAGACATTCCAGTGCGGTTTTTGAATGCCTCACAGGCTGCGCTCGCCGTGACGAGTTCACAGTGGTCTGCAGCGAGGAATCCCACAGGAGCATGCAGTTGTGCAGCACCTGCATTCTTCCAGCTAAGCCCGTCTGCAGCCTGGTGTTTGATCAGAGATCGTGACCGTTTAGACTCACCACCTGATGAGACGGTCGTGGAGAGCTCCAGTGCTCGGAGGGGTTCTGTTTAGAAGGGTTTGTTGCATGAGACACTTCAATGTGGTTCAAACAAACTACTTCAAATAATTCAAATATTTGACTGTACTGCTACACATGCAAAAAATGGCACATACTGATTAATAACATCCCATCTTCACCTTAATTTTTTGAAAGGATTTAATTGAATAGATTTTAATAGAATTGTTCAAAAATTAGTTTCAACAAATGTTCTTATTTTAGTTTTTAAAAAGTGTTTAACAATGACTTGTATTAGTATTTACAAGTAACTGTCAGTATTTTTCCAAAATATCTATATAACATCATTTACAATTAAAGTGGAAATTAACATTTTTCCGAAGCGAACGTCAACATGTGTTTACGCAATCTTTCTGAAGTAGCTTGAACTTTACAGCAGACACTTATTATTACATAATAAAGTACGATCTAATATAAATAAAGTACCACTTTCAGCATGGACTATAACGTAGATCCATGCGGGATAGAATTCCCCACTGATCATCCATTTTGTCTGTCTCCACACCAAATCCTTTCAGGAAAATTGGCATCAGCGTTGAGAAAAATGTGCTGAGCACGGTGTGGAGTGTTTATTCAGCTTTAATACGGGGCAGGGAGGCTTCAGCATTGAGATGAGATGAGGAGCCAAGCACTTTTTAAAAAATCTTTTCTGAGATTGTAGAGTAAAGTTTCCTTATTAAGAGTGACACCTTGGATGGTCAAGTGTTGCATTTCACTCGCGACAGTTTAAAAACCCAGGACAAGCTGCAGATTAGTGCAGTAGGAACCGTGCCCTGCAGCCCCTCTGTTAACACATCAGGAATGAACACACAGAGGAAAATCCATGGAAATGGCTGAAAAACAGCCTGGTGTTGGAGGAACACGTGTTGGAGTGAAACGATATGGTTTGGGAGATATTGCTAATGCTACCCATGGAGTTCTCCAAAATTAGCAGTAGCTTTAGGTCTCAAAGGGGACCCGATATAGCCCCGGTGTCAGCTGAGAGTGGCTGGGCCTTCCTCCTCTGATATCGAATAGAGCTGTTCTGCTTTAAGAGACAGAGCCTGTGAGTTGTGTCACTCAGCAGAGGATGGATGCTCACTCGTACTGGATTTCACTGCAGGGAAGGCGCCACCCACCTGTTACTTCATGGAAATCTAAAATCGAAGCTGCAGGACATTTCCTGCACTTTGAAATCTGGCTGTTCATTCTCGCAAATACACAGAAATGCTTTTATTTATATCCCAAACCCACAACTGGAATTATGCAGATCAGCTAATTTATGATTTAGAGCAACAGTCGGGGGTTTGGGCCCACAGGATACAGACAGCTGAGAGTTATGAAAGAACAGGAGGAATCTCCACAGTCTGTTGACTCATTAAATCAGAGGCTGCACAGTGTGGACGTAATGGAAGCAGCAAGTAGGATGGTCCCCGCTGATGTCCTAAAATAGTCATGTGCTCCAGACCTGAGTAAAAGATCCATCGGCGCAGGGACGGGATGGGAACGTGAGCGTGAGTGAGCAACACAACCAAAATGAAGTCACCGCGCTTCTCCTCTGCTGGTTTTGTGGATTTATGTGCACAGCCAGTGAAATGTGTTTACATCCACACACAGCAGCTCCTTTTCAGCCTGAAACTCACACTATTCCTGCAGAAACAGAACAATGGAGGCATTTTGGAGACATTGTGTTAACAAATATCCTGTGTTTTTCTTTCTGCCCCCTCTCTGCCAATCCACTTTCACGTCTGAACTCCTGAACTTCCTGTCCAAAATTTAATACCACCAGTGACTTTTCTCAGCTAAATAAATCCACTCCTGCTTTCAACCCCATGACTCTGGATGAGGAGGAGGGTCTCAGGTGTGCCCCAGGGCTCACGTCTCTTTAAAACAGCCTTTTCCATGGAGAACAGGAGTCCTGCTCATCCCATTGCATGCAATCTGGCTTTCACTCAAACTTTCAAACTATTTTATATATTACTATTTGCAGGATGGTGGCAGGGATATATATAGGATACTTTTGTTCTGTCACACTTCATTTAACTGCAAATTCATACTGGGGTATGACACGTCAACCCCCAGAACAGTGTTATATAAAAGAAATCGCACTGTACTCAGAACTTTACTTAACCTCAGTTCTTTACCAGTAAGCCAGTAATCATATCAACATTACATCTCTGCTTTGTATGAGTCATCAGCTGAGGTTTATCCAGGACTTTAACAAACAAAAAGTTAACCAGACCAACATCTTCCTGCTCAGACTTTCCCAGTTAAACACATGGCTTCAGTTTCCCCTCTCTTGTATGGCCTGACCTCGCATGAGACCAAAACACTCCAAACAGCCAAATATGGTGATCATTGTGAATGCTGGCTGCTTTGTGCTGACTAACATTAACTTTACTCTCTCATATGCTGCTAATAAGTTCATAATTAGAATATGAGACCCAATAATATTAAACAGGCCTCAGTTTGCAAGGACTACAATGACTAAATGGGAAATACGGATGGCATTCTTCAAGGTCTGCCTTGAGTAAATGAATTCCCATCCTCTGTGTCCATATTTGGTCTGATTGGCTTAACCAATCCTCCCACTAGAATTTACTGAATTTCTCCAAACATCCCCTGACTGAAGAGAAATACTGACACCTGCTGGTGAGAATGTGGTATGGCGACAGTCGATTGTGCAAAACGCAAGCAAAAAAAAAAAAAAAAAAGTAATATAAAGGACTCTAAATGACATACTGGTTGTTTAAAACACTTTATTTTGGTGAATACAAAAAATATTTTTGTGACCAGATAAATATTTTACACACAGCATCAAATCATAAAACTAACACAGTCACAACATCTAGTCATAACAAAGCTAGTAACTTTATTTTCTGCTTCTGGCAACACTCACACAAATCAGACAACATATTTCAGGGTTATTCTTACATTTACTGAGAACAAAAACCCAACATATTGGTTTGATGATAAAACAAGGAAGTTATTCAGTTTCAAAGAGGAATTTGGCATCATGATTTCAACAATTTCTCAACTTCAAACACAAAATTGCCACATGCTCATGGAATGCAGTCTAATGGTTAGCCTACTAATATGGTCTTGCAGTCTTCAGGTATCCACAGATGCCCTTTTTCAATCAGCATTTCGACATCGTAGCAAGTGGGCCACCAGCCAAGGCATTGGATGGTATGGCAAAGGACTCGATGAGTTTATTAAGACCCTGATGGGGGATTAGAATGGCATAATAGTGTTCTGATCCAGAGAGGACGAGGCTCAGGCTCCCACTGCCAAGCCTGATCATTAGCTGCTTGCTGGGCAGACTCAAGTAAGGCACTAGTACACTGGCAGACTGGACAGATAGTTTTCCTGCTTTAAACCTCCAATACGATTAACATTAAATCAATCAAGGAAAAAAATTGTCCACCATATATTTCTTTCTGGTATAGAGAACAGCCTACGTTAAGTACAATAAAAGCTTTTAATCGCTCTCTTCAGTGCGTACTCCTTTGAGAAACAACAGTGCATAAAATGTTAATTTGAGAGTCCAGAGCCAAATGTAATTGCACACAACCTTATTTTAACAACACTATCAGTGCAGAGTCCCATCGCCATCCTCTGAGATTAATCTGGGAGTGACGTATTGCTGTATGGTTTAATTTGAAAATGCCTTATTACATGATGGGGAAGTGATGGGCGGGGGGGGGGGCAACTCCATCTGCATTGGTGCTATTTTCAACAAGCGAGTTGGCATTATTTTGTTCTTTATTGCATTTAGAGAAGGTGCTAATTTTCTAAAAACTTCCAATAAAATCCATTAAAACCACACTGATGTAAACATCCTGTTTGCAGGAGATGCAGGCCAGGGTGTGTCTGTAGCACTACAGTGCTGTTTCGATACACATTCGGCCTAAACAGTGTAGCTAAGTGGTGCCACTTAGAGCCGTATTGCATTTCTGAATAATGGTGCAGCCCTGGAGGGGTGTAATTGAGCAAAATCCGGCTAGTGTTAATGGGAGAGGAATTAACGCACGACGACAAGAGAGAACAAGCATGATAAATAATGTAAACATATATTCCTTACACAGCTCTGTGTATGTAAGGGGAGATGTGATGCTTACCGGAAGTGACATTATTAAGCAGCAGGATATATTTGGTCACGCAGAGTCCAGCTTCTCTGAATAACACAGATTACATCAGTCCACTCTTTAAGATTGACATCAGGATAGTCATAGGAGAAAAAAATCTTCAGAGCTTTAGTGTTGGTCGGAAATAATCTTGATTCTATTATTTAGCATTTGGCATTTAGCTCAATGGTTTACAAGAATCCACGGTTAGATTTTGTAGGCAACTACAAATCTTGAAGACGTTTCGCCTTCTCTCCAGAAGGCTTCTTCAGTTCTAAACTAGTTG
>BJFM01003940.1:930-26098 GCA_016586285.1 Arothron firmamentum | reverse complement strand
CACACACACACACACACACACACACACACACACACAAACACACACATACAGTACATGCATTTAAAATTTCTCTTGTATGAGAAAGTTGAAATGATCTGTAAAGGACAGAAATTTACAGAAGACAATTTATATTTTAAACAATATAATTTTATTACTTTTGTTATTTTAAAATAACAGAAAAACCCCTCAGCCAACGCTTGGGACCCCCTGCAGCGTTCATGTGCAGGAGGCAGGATGCAGCGCCCCCTGTGGTCAGAGTCACAGCTTCTGAGGTGTGTTTAGGATGAGTGTCAAGAAGTAGAAGAAGTCACCCCCTTTTCAACTTCAGCTTGTGCACAGACACTTTTATCTTTTCTCCTACGATGTGCTGGTTCATTGAATCACCTTCTCTACCTGTGGAATGCTCTGATTGGCTGCACCACAAACCCAGAGCCTGATGGATGTACCCACATGACTGGCAGATATTCTTTTCACCTAATTTTGTGCACTTTGTTCTTCAAACATACCTTTGCTCCCCTGAGGCTGAAGACTTCTATTTGAGACTTTTTTTCCAACTTCCATCTAGATCTTACCTTGATGGTCTGACAAGAGTAGGAGACTCTGGGTATTTGCAAAGCTTTGCAAATTAGCATGAGGAAACCTTTGTAAAAGATGACTGTGAGCACGCCATGGTTCTAACAGGCTAATAAAGGTCTGCTGATAACTTAGTCAAAGTCATCTGAGAGCTCAGATCTCTGGAAGCTCTCGTTCTTTCTCTTCTCACTCTAAAACTGTGCAAAAACCAATAATAAAACACTGAAATGCTTCATGTTTAGCTTTGTGCCTTTTGGAGTTCATTTAATTTTCCACTTGCTGAACTGTTGCTTAATTCACCTCCTTACCTGTCCACATATACAGTATCTGTATACTGTATAACTATATATTCAACCATTTTTGGTTATAAAATGTACTTAAGCCCACACAATAATTCACTTATAATATATATAATCATGTCTCTGCTAATTCAACTGTAATTCATATCTTCAGTTTAACACCAACATATCCATCAGACGCAATCACTGACATACATTTGTCTGTTATTGGTACTAACCCTTTCCAGATCTGCAATGGGGTTTTCCAAGCGGAGTTCCAGCAGGTTTCCAAACAGTAGGATGGGTGGGGGACCAGGAGGAAAGTTTTTGGGCCTGTGGGTCTGAAAGTAGACCAACAAGGCCAAAGCTGCGGCCAGAAGGAGGACCAGGGGGACGATCATGCTTTAGTTGTTGTCACGATGTTCTGCTTCCATATATTGGCCACAGGGGGATACAACCTTTGCCCAGTCATGTGATATAGAAGAGTTAATTTTACAAATCATTAACTACAGATCTAACTACACATCTTGGGGAAAAATCCATTCAAAATTGCTCCCCCTTTACCAAACCAGCACATGCACAACAACCTGGCGGACACACTTTTCCAAGCTCACGCTCAGATGCGTCAAGGGGGAAATGAGCGTGGAAGTGTGTGGGTCCACGCTGGCTTCCAAGCTGGCGCCCGCACCTCTCTAGTGTTTCTCATACAGAGAGAGAAAAAAAGAAAGAGGAAAGAGAGATCAAAGGGGGACAGTATCCCAGTTTTTCTCAAGGAATGGTTGGTATAGTCTTTGAGTGGTTGAAGTCAAGCTGTTTGCCAGTTTGATGTCCACAATGAGATGTTTAGCTGATCAGATGTTTGACTGATTAAACTAAATGGGTTCCCCGCAGTCCCTCCCAGACTCAGCAACTATGTCACCAGGTGCAATGACTCCCGAAAACCCCTCCAACTGCATGAACCCCCACCAGAAGGTGAGCAATGTGGAACATCAGCTAGCATTATTGAAGGGAGGCTGTGAGAATGATCTTTTTGTCTCTTTTTTCTCTCTTTATCTGTACTACTTCAAGACAACCAGGCTATTTTTTCCTGTCAAACATATTTTCTTTTTCACATCATTGTAATTATCTGAATCAGAAACAGGCTGTCGCCTGGTCTTTTTGGGCTGCTGAGCATGTTGAAACATTGAGTGATTGAGTGTGTGTTAATTTCACAGAGATTTCTAAAATAGCACCTTGAAATCAGATATTTTGTTGCTTCCTGAATTTTGGCGGTCCTACAGGGGGCAGTTAAGGTAGCTTTTAAAACGCAAAGCAATTCATGCATGCATGGGCTGCAACTGCAGAGCATATTTGGAGAGGTGTGCTTTGCCTGTTACTGTTTCTGGAGCTGAGAGAACATTCAGTAAGCTAAAACTTGTAAAACAAAAAACAACAATAATAAAATAAAATATTTGAAGTCCACCATGTCACAGGGTCGACTTTGCAGCCTTACCATGTTATCCGTTGAAAGTCAGTTGGCTAGAAAGCTGGACTTCAAAGACTTGATCAATGGCTTTGCGGGCAGGAAGGCTGGACGCTGGGCTCCCGGTGAATCAGGCTTAACAAGGGCCAGTGGAATCGGAAAAAGGCCTGGCTGTTAATATTAATGCAACATGATGCCCAGACTCTTTGACAAAAAAAGACATGTCAAACAAGAACAGTTAGATTATTGTGCAGTCTTGTTTTCCGATTCATGCTAAGTTGCCCTACCTTTCAATTTTATGTAACCTGACTGACTTCTGATTTTATTTTAAGCTTTATTTGCTTCCATGATGAAGCCATGAAGACTTAATAATGGAAGAGGCAAAACAGTCAGCTTGTGTCAGTGAACCCTTCATTTTGTATCTGACAAGAGGCCAGACAGTTTTGACTGGGTCGATTGGATCCTGGACATGTGGTTACAACAGTTGCTCAGGTTTCTTGTAGCCTTTGGTGGTGGGGCCCAAAAATTTTTCACGGGGGCCCAAAATACTGGCCTCTCCAGTTCAAAAACCAGTTCTGTCTTGTTATCGCCCCCTGCTGGTTTCTGTCTAAGGTCACCAGGTCAGACCGGAAGTTGGAGAAGTTTTGAGCTGTTCAGAGCACAGATCAAATCATCATTGTAGGTGACTTTAACGTCCACGTAGATGCTGAAAAGGACAGTTTCAGGAAGGACTTTATCACATTAATGGAGTCAGTTGGTTTCTTCCAACAGATAAACCCACCAGAGAGGAAGAGAGGAGAGGAGAGGAAAGAAGAGGAGAGGAGAGGAGGGGAGGGGAGCAGGAGAGCAGGAGAGGAGAGGAGGAGGAGAGAACATGCAGCCATGAATCAGCAGGTGACAGAAAGCTGCTTCATATTTCTGTATATTAATTTTTGATCTATCTCTTCCTCAGACCCCAGAAAAAATTGGTTTAGAAACTGGGACATCGTGGTTTTAATTTGCCATGTCAGCGTGTATTTTATTTCTGGGAATTTGTTTTTGTGTTGTTTTTTTCCTGGTTCTCCTGTTCTAACTGTTGCTGTTGTGTTTTGCTCAGTTTGGTTTGTGATGTTGTTCAGTTTGCTTTTAAATCCTCCAACATTTACATCTCATTTCAAATCAAGTCTTCCATGCTGCTTCTTCGCTGTTTGTCCTCCTCAGCACCAAAGTCCTGATCGAACACTCCTCAACACTGCGCATGGGCAGGAACCTGAGGGTCCGATTCCTGCAGCCCTGAAACGGAACCTTCTCCTGGAAGCAGGCTGGCTTCCTTCCCAGTAGGTGGCGCTGTTTTCAAGCCCACAGAGGCCTGGAACTGCGTCCTGCTACTGCTGCAGACACAAACTTCGAAACCACAAGATCAGAGCCGCTCAGAGGCGAGCCCAGCACCGCCAGAGGGCGCTGTTTCCACAGTCATCACAGGCAGACAGGGCGGGGAGATAGAGACGTGTGTGTGTGTGTGTGTGTGTGTGTGTGTGTGTGTGTGTGTGTGTGTGTGTGTGTGTGTGTGTGTGTGTGTGTGTGTGTGTGTGTGTGTGTGTGCGTGTGTGTGGGAGGCGGGTCGCACTGTGTTTTATCCAACACGGTTGCTCATTCAGCGGAAGCCATTTGCTTTTTGAGTCAGGAGTCGAATCCACGAAGCAGAGACGTCGAAAGCTTTTTATTCAAACCGGAGAGACGCGGAAGTGCGTGAGAGAAAGACGAGGCGCGCACGGCGAAACTGACGGGTTCGTGCTCGACATTTCAAAGAAGACAAAAAAGACTTTAAAGGTCGGAAAGTGAGAAGATGCCACGAGTCGTCCCGGACCAGAGGAGCAAGTTTGAGAATGAGGAGTTTTTTCGCAAACTGAGCCGAGAATGTGAGGTAGGAGCACCGAGGACGCTTCCGCCGCAGAGTGGAACTAGCGGTTGAGGAGGCCGAACACCTCAGGCGATGATCGGCAACAAAATCAAAATCCAGCTTAGTTTGGCACAAAGTCCGCTCGCTTGTTTGAAAAAAATACCTCCTGAACGACAACGGCTTTCGTTTCTAAACCCGTTCTTCTATTTCTGATTAGAACACATCATATGCTGCTTCGGTATTTTAAGGCGTTCAAAAATTAGCTTTGATGACCCAAATAAACCATCTCCAGGATCACGTGGCCTCTCGGCTGTTGTCTGTTTCAGTCCGAAGGCTCAAAAGTAACGTTTGACATTTATCTTTATCCTTCAGTAGTGCTTTCTGTGCCTTTAAAGCTTGATAGGGAAGCTTTTGTCCTCACGGGCTGAATATTGTTTGAGAGAGCAGCTAATATAAAAACTGAGCAAACTTTTGATTTTTTTTCTAGCACATTTGATGAGGACAGACGCAGATTTACAGCGAAACAGAAACGACTCCGATTTGGTTGATCAGTCTGTGACAGGACCAGCGAAGCGGTCCCTCAAAGATTGTGAGATTGTTCCAAATCAAAGTGGTGGTTGAAAGGGGCTGCAGGAGGTCGCTGCTGTCAGCACCGTCACCGTTTCAGCTTCAGGCTTCTTCTCTCAGCCCCCCCCGACCACGGAGACTCAAAGGCAGGGTTGTCCAAACCTTTTTCAAAGAGGACCAGATTTGGTAAGGTGAAAATGTGTTGGGGCCGACCATTCCGCCGGGCATTCTTTGAACCAATAACATTAAATCCAAATGAACTATTTTCTAATTTTTTTTTTATTGCAAATGGCATACTTTTTGGCCCCCTTTTTTTTCATTTTCAAATTTTTACCCAAATCATATTTTAAGACCACAAAAAATGAAGAAAAAATATGTCTGTAAAAAAACACTTTTGGGAAGATTAAACATAACTAACTTCATTAGAAACATTAAATTTTATTCATCATTAAACGCTCACTGTAAACTTCTAAATTCAAAACAGTGATTAGTGCATACTGTGGTTAACAGTGCTGGTGGGCATATTATTGATTTGACAGCAGAGGCGGCGGGCCGGTGAAAATTTGAACAAGGGCCGCAATTGGCCCCCGGGCTGGACTTTGGACATGGATGCTCTAAGGGTTCCGGAGTGTTTCAGATCTGTCCGGGGTCTATTCCTCCATCTGGACTGTGCCCCCCCCTACACACACACACACACACACAAATAAATGAATAAAGGGTTAATACTGTTTAACAGCTTCAGTGCTGGATAGGGTTACTTTGGGGTTAAATTTTTGTCATTGACATGAAAATATACACAATATACAAAAAGTGTTTGATGCATCATGTGGTGTATTTGGCTAATGAGATACACTTTTATCATCACTCGAGGTGAATTTAAATGTCACATAACACCCGCATAAATATTCACCATTAGCAGATTTTTTTTTTCTGATGTAGTTCAGTGCTAATATTTTAATAGAATAATACAGGTAATAGATCATTAACTGTGATTTATTATCAGTACTGCCCCCCTCCCCGAATAAAACATAAAATTATTTGTTATTAACTAGGGATGGACAATATAACAATACAGTCTGATTTAGGGGACAACAACGTCATTTTTTTTAATTGTAAAATATTTTTTTATTTGTAATTTTCTGAAAAATAAAATGGGGAAAACAGCTGTGAAACAACCTGCCTTCCCTCGTCCCTCCAGCCTGCTCTCGTCTCTGCCTGATTGGTAGTTAACGTGTCAGCATGACTTGACTAGCCTGGTTGTCTCAGCAGCAGCATCGCTGTTAGGGTTCAGCAAAGACTGACCCCAACCCCAACCCTACGCTGCTTTTAACACAACTCTCAACACAGCTCAGCCTCTGCTGTGGGCAGGAGAGCAGAGCCCACCACTGCTCCGGCCCCTCAGCGTCCACGGTTGCCTTCAAACATCTGGGGGCAGAGGTGGATGCCTGGCTCAACAGCATCCCCACCTGCTGAGCAAACTCAGGAAAAAAGACTCGAATATTTCTGTCTCTGCTTTTCCTTTCTGTGATGTGTTTGAACTGTGTGGATGTAAAGTCTCCATATAGATGCTGTATGTCCTGTTATTCAACCTGTTTTCTTTGTATTTCAGATCAAATATACGGGGTTCAGGGACAGACCCCATGAGGAGAGACAAGCTCGTTTCCAGAACGCCTGCAGGGACGGACGCTCAGAAATTGTAAGTTCAAATCTGTTTCTTTTTGAATGAAACATATCTTTCTCTTGTGTGTGTGTGTGTGTGTAATTTCAGGCTCTCATGCAGAGTAAATCATAGCGGTGCACGTGGCTCCTGTGTCCTAAAGCAGGGTTGATGTCATCTTCACCTGCTATTGTCCAAAATTAGTAAAACATTCAGCCGCAACATATTTAGCACAGACATGAAAAGCATCAGGGAGAGTCACAGGATCTTTGCTAATGAAGATAAATGTGATCGACGGGTCATTGCTGGTTTGAAAACACTGTCGTGTTGATGTTGACAACCAACAGCAGAGTTGTGGACATGGGAGCCACGTGTAGACATCTTTCACCCAACTGGTCATTCGTGGCTGAAGCAGGAGATCTCAGGCGGTGGAAGAGAGGCGGGTTTATGCAAGTGGCTTCCTGTTATTCAATTCAGTTCACTTTTATGTCTGTACCTCCTTGACCAGTCAGAATTGTCTCTAGGTGCTTTACAGAGGTAGAAACCCAGAGCTGGAACCCCCAGATCAGCACAGTGGCAGGAAAAACTCCCTTTAACAGGAGGAAACCTTGAGCAGGACCCAGGCTGACAAGCAGGAACCATCCTGCTGAAAGTCAGCTGGGTAAAAGGGGAGGAGAAGAAGAGGTAGACAGGATAGAGAGAATAAAAGAGAGAGAGAAAAACAAACATGCAAACATAGCAAACATGATCCAGTATAAGCAGGTTGTTTTAAAGGGACCAGCAGAGACAGGTGCTGAGAGCAGACGCTGGGTGTGTCCCCTGCAGCGTGAGGGTCTGGAGAAGGGACAGAGAGACAAAACAGCAAGGAAGACTGGACGCTGATAATCCCGGTGAGAAGAAGAGGAGGACAGGAGGTGAGGGAGTAGAGATGGTTGGTGGTGTTGAGGAGGTGGGGAACTGCTCAGTGGCTCGTGCTTGTGTCCCAGCAGCGTGGGCCTGCAGCAGCACAGCTATGACATCACAGGAGCAGAATCAGAACCTCTGGTTTCGGAGCGCTCTGCTACTCCTGTTGGAGGTTTCAGACAAGTTTCCCCTGAGGTCCAACACCAGCGTCCATGTGTCCCCCTGCTGCAGACTGCTCTGAGGACATTAAGTCCGGCTGCTTAAATTATTCACGCCAGTGGAACAGGAAGTGTAGTCCAGATTAGACGTGTGTGGATGAGCCACTTCTCCCTGAAACATATCAGGGGCTCTGTCATCCTGCAGGTCCCACAAGTGAGTTGACCTTCCCGTCAGTTAGGGTTAGGTCCTGCATCCATCCACCCACCCATCCATCCACCTACTCATCCATCCACCCATCTATTCATCCATCTGCCCACCCAGCCATCCATCCATCCATCACATCCATCTGTCCATCAGTTGCCGGGCATCAGTCTGGTCAGGACGTCCAGACATCCCTGTCCCTGGACTCTTGTTGCAGCTCTTCTGGAGGACCTCCTGGTGTCCCCAGTCAGTCCAGCATGTCCTGGCTCTTCTCTGGGTTCTCCTCCCGTCTCCTCTGGAGCGATTATGCTGCAGAGCAGTCTTTTTCCTGGGTGGTGTTAAATTCAGTGGAACCTTCTTCGTCCTGGAGGACCTTCGTGGTTGCACGCTCCAAAACCAAGCCTTTGTCCTCTGTACTTTGGGATCTAATAATACAGAAGCAAGTATGATGCAACCTCTCTCCTTGTCTTTTGTCTCCAGGCCTTTGTAGCGACAGGCACCAACCTGTCCCTGCAGTTCTTCCCAGCCCACCAGCACAGCGATCAGAGGCAGGTTCCCACCAGAGAGTACGTGGACTTTGAGAGAGAGACGGGAAAGGTAAGATGCAAGCATGGACCCAGCTGTAGTCTGGTGAGAAGGTGTAAGACCAGTTCCAAAGACCATGTTGATGATGGTCCCTGAACCCTGCGGCCCGTTCAACCCAACACCTCTCCATCATGCTGACCCTGACCTGCTCAGAAGGCCACAGATGGTGTGAAACAGGAGGACTTGGCCTGATTTGGACCTGAGACTTCATCGACTGCAAAAGACAGAGACAAGAGCAAAAACCAGCCGGTAAAATTCCTGAAGACGTGAGCAGGAATTTCAACCATCACGGCGCCCCATTTGACCTCAGTGTTGATTATTCTGCTCCAGCCAAGGAGCCCTCAATGGGGAGCTGGCACGCTTGGAACTATTATGGGATTCACCAGCACTCTGGATGCTGTTTGGCGGACGGACCTGAATCAGATGAAGTCTTGGGCCAAATATAAGAGTTTGGTGGTTGGACCCAGCAAACAGAACTCAGGTCTGACTGGCGGCTGGTTGCTTCCATCTGGGTCTTTGGAGTTCGTGCACTGCTTGCTAAAGTGCACCAGCTAATGCTAGCAGGAAGAGTGCCTGCTGGAGCCCAGAGAAACCACAGGTCCTGCATTCAAGAATGCGAAAAACAGAAAAAAAAGACAGGGTCTAAAACCAACAAGATCCTGACGCCAACCAAAGATGTGGAAAATGCTGGTGCTCTGCTTTCGGGACCCAGCGCTTCCACTGCTGAATGCTGGTCTGCACTAGGTCCCACTGCCTGCAGAAACATCTGCAAGTCTCAAGCTCTCTCTCTCTCTCTCTCTCTCTCTCTCTCTCTCTCTCTCTCTCTCTCTCTCTCTCTCTCTCTCTCTCTCTCTCCCTCTCTCTCTCTCTCTCTCTCCCTCTCTCTTGCTCTCTCTCGCTCTCTCTCTCTCCCCCTCCCTCTCTCTTTCTCTCCCTTTCTCTATTTCTTTTTCTTTCTCTCTTTCTTTTTCTCACTGTTTTTCTCTCTCTTTCTCTCTCTTTCTCTCTCTCTCATTCCATCTGTCTCACACACTCATTCACTCACGTAGACAATGTTGTATGTCTGCTTTTTTCTTTTATGAGGCACATACTGTGTGTGTGTGTGTGTGCGCGCGTTTTTATCTGTACAGAAGCTGTGGCAGAAGTGCATGACTTGTGAGTCACGTTGCCAAGGCCAGACCACTAATTGGTTCCCTATGAGAGGCGCACGCACTCAGAACACACACTCCCAGAGCACACACTCAGAACACACACTCCCAGATCACGCACTCAGAACACACACTGCCAGATCACGCACTCAGAACACACACTCCCAGAGCACGCACTCAGAACACACACTCCCAGAGCACCCTGATTCTCTCCTCCCAAACAGTTTCATGTTTCTAGGCTCACAACCAACAATGTCCCATCATGGTTCTGGCTGGTTCGTGTGAACTGAAGCTCTGCATATTTTCTGTACAATGTAGAAGAAAATAAACTCATCCACAAACACACACACGCACAGTCAGAGTGCTGTGGGAAAAAAACGTCTGGGGGAGGGGGAGGACCTGAGAGGAAGGGGGTTTGGAAGAGGCGGAAAGGGAGGCAGAGAGGGTGGGGGAGGTGGGGTCTCTGCTCCTGGGTGTAGCACTTTTTGAAGAGCTCCTCATTAATTACACCCTTGAAAAGCAGCCTGGCTGCTTGCTGACTGTGTCCCTTTGCAACGATGCCAGTTTTTGACTTTAGCGAGTCGTGGAGCAGCAGTTAGCAGCTAGCGCTGCCTTGGGACCTTTGTCTGGTCCATTGTCTCAGGACTATTATGTGATTGGTCAGAAATCTGGACTGGCTCAGGGTCACCATGAGGAACCGCTGGATCTACCATAGTGCAGGATCTACCACAGCAGGCAGGATCCAAGGTGCAGGATCTACCACAGCAGGCAGGGTCCAAGGTGCAGGACCTACCACAGTAGGCAGGATCCAAGGTGCAGGATCTACCACAGCAGGCAGGATCCAAGGTGCAGGATCTACCACAGCAGGCAGGATCCAAGGTGCAGGATCTACCACAGCAGGCAGGGACCAAGGTGCAGGATCTACCACAGCAGGCAGGATCCAAGTTGCAGGATCTACCACAGCAGGCGGGATCTAAGGTGCAGGATCTACCACAGCAGGCAGGGTCCAAGGTGCAGCATCTACCACAGCAGGCAGGGTCCAAGGGGCAGGATCTACCACAACAGGCAGGATCCAAGTTGCAGGATCTACCACAGCAGGCAGGATTTAAGGTGCAGGATCTACCACAGCAGGCAGGATCCAAGGTGCAGGCTGTGCAAAGGAGTCCCTGAGACAATCCAGCACATGAGAGCAGGGTGGAGATGCTAGCAGGTAGATGGAAGGTCACAGTAGCTGGTATCGTGCACAGGAACATCGGAGCAAGTTTTGACTGGAAAGTCCGGGGTCAAAGTGGGACACACCTCAAAAGGTGGGGGACAATGACCCAGCTAAGATGCTGGGGGACTTCCAGATACAGACTGACAAGCAGGTGGTGGAGAACCAGCCAGATATTGTGGTGGAGGACAAAGTGGACAAGAAGGCTGTAATGATAGTTGTGGACATCCTTAATGACAGGAACATCAGGAAGGAGAGAAAGTGGAGGAGTCCCAGGGTCTGAGGGAGCAGCTGGAGAGGATGTGGGGAGTGAAGACCACACTGGTCCACGTGGTCACTCAGAGCTGTAACCCCATAATTGGAGGAGAGGCTCCAGCAGGTCCCATTAGCACCATCAGAGCCCTCTGTCTAAATTTGACATTGATGTCATTTTGACATCTTCAAAGTGTCCTGGCAACCCTGATGCAGAGTAAGCTGAGAATGTCCTGGTGTGTGTGTGATGAAGAGGATGGTTGTTGTTATTGCTGTTATTATTGTTGAGATTTTGTAGCATCACATTGCATTAAAATCTAAATGGGAGAAGAATCTGAAAGAAAGTCTGCAGGTCTGGTGGAAAGCAGACGAGACCTCCTGACTGACGCTGAGCTACAGCTTGAGTAAATGTAGCCTCACCTTCATCTTTGCTGGAGTTGTGGGTGAAGAAAGTCAAGTTTGTTCTTCTTGTCTTCAGTCAACAGTCTGAGTTGAACAGCTTTAATGAGCAACCAGGCAGGAACGCACAGATGCAGGTACCTCCAGCCTTACACACTGGTCGGACGGTCCTTCAGGCTGGGACAACTGGTGGACTCATCTTTGATGCAGCCATCAAAGAGAAAAACAGGCTCCCAGGACTGGAGCCCTGAGCTCCACACGCAGGAACCCGCTGAAGCCCTTTGAACTCTGTTGCTTTGATGTCCAGTCCGGCATCAGTGACTTGTTTCACTCTTCTGTCCATCTCAGGTCTATTTAAAGGCTCCGATGATCCTGAATGGAGTGTGTGTGATCTGGAAAGGCTGGATTGACCTACATCGCCTGGATGGGATGGGATTCCTGGAATACGACGAGGAGAGGGCGCAGGTAGGGCCACGCAGCAGTGAAGAAGGTTCTAAAATTCAAATGTGCCTGTCCCACTAACCCTGGAGGTCTGGGACAGAGAAGATCAAAGGGTCAAACAGCACATTTAGAGCCAAAGTTGATGAATATTGAGCACGTTTGATGTGTGAAAGATGTCTCCTGTTGTTGGTTCTGCTCCTACAGCACGAGGACGCGCTGGCCCAGGCAGCGTTTGAGGAGGCCCGACGCAGGAATAGAGACTTTGAAGACCGGGACCGCTCGCACCGGGAGGATTTAGAGGTGTGTGTTTCCTCCTGAGGCTTCAGATCTGATGCTAGATTCACACAGACCTCCAAAGCCAGCCAGACCCACAGTCACTAGCTCCACCTATGCTGAACCTCACACCAGGCTGCTGACTGACTGCTGATCCAAGTCCAGCTCCTGGCTCAACTAAGAACGATGAAATCAGACCAGGAAGACGGCAGACAGCCTTCCATGGGTAGCAGCCGTCAGGGCAAATGCTGCTTGTCTGCATTCATGGTGTCTTGTTTTAGCTTTCAGAAAGACAGGCGGTACCTCAGGTTAAACCCCAACCCACTGAGCCCTACTGGTTCAGTACAGAAATAAAAGGACAATTATTTGTGTCTGAGAATTAAAACTGATCTGCAGGTTCAATCCTGAAAGGACCAGACTCCTGTAGAGCAACCCAACGTGGTGCTGCTGCCCCCTGCTGGTTCTGCTGTGCTCTTCTTCTGTGGTTCTGCTCTGCTCTTCTGTGGTTCTGCTCTGCTCTTCTTCTGTGGTTCTGCTCTGCTCTTCTTCCGTGGTTCTGCTTTGTTCTTCTGTGGTTCTACTCTGCTCTTCTGTGGTTCTGCTGTGCTCTTCTGTGGTTCTGCTCTGCTCTTCTTCTGTGGTTCTGCTCTTCTGTGGTTCTGTGTGCTCTGCTCTTCTCTGGTTCTGCTCTGCTCTTCTCTGGTTCTGCTCTGCTCAGGGCTGGACGCTAGCTGTGTTAGTCGGGCAGGACTCGGCTTCCTCTAGGGTGACCTGCAGCTTCCTGTCTGCTTTCACACTTTCTTTTCATTCATCTGCAGTTGTTGTTCACTCACAGATCTTTTCAAATATTGTTACGATTGTTGTTGTTATTTTTAGGTTTATTTCTAGCCGTATTGAGGATAAAGTCTGTTGTTGTTGGTTTAGTGCATGATCACTTGTAAATGTAATCACATCTGATTTTATTTCACTCGATTTTTGTGAAATAACTGAATAATTTAAATTTGACCTGTGCCTCAAAAGCTTCAGAAGAGGAAGAAGTTCACACAGATGAAGAAGAACACAGATGTATAAATGACCTCTTTCGACAGACCACATTCAAACATCTCTGAAGTCCTGAACCTAGATTCAGTTTGTGTTGCCTCAGACTCTCCTTCGTGTCCGGCTGCAATTAGTCCTCCTGCTAACACAAACTCACTTTCCCAGCATGCTTCTGGGCAGGACTTTCCTGCTTCCTGCACTGACGCGCTTCAAATCCCGTGTTTTTTAGGACTCCGTGGTTTCTAAGATCTGGGACTGATGAGCAGCAGCACAAAAGGACAGGTGTGTGTCCCTGCCCTATGACCTCTGACACGCTCACGCACTCCACCTTGTGTGTGCATCTATGTGAGTGTGTGTGTGTGCGTGTGTGTGCATGCGTGCACGTGTGTGTGTGTGTGTGAGTGTGCGTGCATGCGTGCACGTGTGTGTGCGTGTTCGTGTGTGTGAGCATTTTTATTTGAAAAATGTTTTGGTGCACATTGACCTTTGACGCTACAGGGGTCACAAGCAGACTTTCAGAGTGCTGAAGCCAATCTTCTCCTCATCTTCTTTAATCTCTCTCTCTCTCTCTCTCTCTCTCCCTCTCCCTCCCTCCCTCCTGCCTATATAACTTTGTGATTGGTTCTAATAGTTTTGGAATAAATCACATGATTCGGGCCCCGTTTCCACTCTAGAACATGGGTGAGCCGGGCAGCCTGGCGTCTTTTCCAGGGATGTTAGCAGGTCTCAGAGCTGGGCTGCTGAAGCTGCCTCAGGCTGTTGTGTTGCAGTTGTAGCTCTTGTTGTTGTCTTTTTTAGTGCTTCTGGTACGATTGTCTGCCAAAAATGTGCAGCTTGCTGGCTGCCTTGCTCTGACTGGGTGAATAAATAAACCATTAAAACCAACTAGGAAATGTTGAACACGGTTCTTTGTGTTAAACTGCAGGAAGTTGTGTTTACGTGTTTTTAAGTGTTGTCATGGAAATGGGGAAAATCAAGGAGTGCCAGGCTGGGCTTGATCGCTGCATTGACCCAGTGAGCATCTAGCTTGACAGCAGGCAGGAGAAGGACGACGTCCACGTTAACGGCTGAGACGCTGCCGGAGGACTGAGAACGAAACAGTCAGTCAGATGAGCAGCTGATTCTGACCGACTGATCTGCAGATATATTCCATTTAGTCGTGCTGAGGCTAATTCGTCTCTAGCTTGGGAATGTTTGCATTGATTTGTGTTTTATTGCATTTAAGAAACTCAGATTAAACAAAGAAGAGTTTCATGTTTGTATTAAATAAGAGCAGCGAAAGCTAAACTGAGCTGGAACTACTGGCAAATTAAACATTCTAAGTGCAGCTGGTGGTGCTGAAGCGCCCCCTGCAGGAGGGACAGGAGAGGCGAGGACAGCTGCAGCGGAGACCAGCGCTTCAGCTGGAAATGTCATGTCAAGGACAGAGAGGGAAGCCACAAAAGCAGCGTTGAAATCAAATGTATTCTTACCTCCTAAGGAGGGTGCAGACATCAGTCCGTCCTTTCAACAGATGAGTCCATTCTGCAGACATCAGTCCATCCTTTTAACAGATGAGCCGATTCTGGTCATTTTTCTCATTCTGGAGGGACTTTGACCTTTGAGAGAAAATCTGACAGGAACAGCTTCACAGGTTCTACCTCAGCACCATCAGTCAGAACCAGAATAGGAGATGGATGGATGGACAGATGGACAGACAGCAGACAGACAGTGCCTTGGGGAAACTGGGGTAAAAGAAACCAATTCTAACAAAGCTATAAAGGCTTCCTTCAGAAGGTCCTTTTCAGCATCTCCATGGACGTTAGCGTCACCTACAATAATGACTTGATGTGTTCTGAGAACCAGCTCAGACAGGAAGTGAATGTGGACCAGCCAGCAGGGGGCGATAGCAGCTTCTCTATGACAGCAGCCAGGCGTTCAGATGAACCAGGCCATGTCTGAAGCAGATGAAGCACTTTCGCTTTTGCCACTTTTGGTGTTTTTTGTTTCTTAGTTTTTTAAAATGTCTCTTTCATTCGTTGCTTGTTGTCTCTCTTCAGTCCAGACGGCAGCAGAACCGCAGCCCAGCCTCAACCATGGAACACCAGATGTGCTGAGGACAAGGAGATGGAAAAAGATGAAGAGCCAGCTGTCCGTGCATTTCTATTCTAATTAACATTCATTCATTGATTCATTCATTCATTCATTCATTGGTGTTGTAGCAGATGTTTCTCAGCAGAGCAGAAATGTCCAGTCTTGATTAAACAGGGGGTTAGGTGGGTGTGGGAACCCTCACGTGCTAGCAGACCAAACGAGCTAAAGCTGAGAGGTTTGTCTGACTGTTTGTGTCCTGCATGTCTGGAGACAGGCAGTCATGTGGGTGACTGGGTGCAACCGTCTGAAGGTGCAGAGCTTCCAAATCCTTCTGGGATGAGACAATCACAGGCTCTGTGACCTTGGCCATCTGTGTGTGTGCTGCGGGTTTCCTGGCATAGAGGGTGTGTGTGTTAGCGGTCTGCTTCCCTGGGACAGTCCAATCTGCTCCGTCTCTTATGAGAACAGCTTTGTCCACACAGTCAAAAGTGGCTAATTTTATTTTCAATGCCAAATTATTCATGTATTAGGTCAATATCCAGTTTTTTATGTGGGGAAAGTTTGTCTTCAGCAAACTGGATTCATTTGAAAATGTTTTTTAAAGAAAGTTGATGTTCCAGATTCCTGCTTTTTCTTTGCACCCATGTTCTGGAAGATCTCAGACTCTTCTGATTCCATCATGTCTGTAGAAGTTTTACATGTTAGTAGCAGCTGTAGACTTTTCCATTTAAAGCGTTTGAATGTTTGATGTATTTGTTCCATGTTCTTTTAAAGCCATTTTTCTTAAGTTGATGTAATTAGGAGGATTTGTGTTGTTACAGATTCTGGATCAGGCCTTTTTTAAAGCTGAAGTTTCTTTTATGTCTACTGTTTGTGCTTTTAGTTGGGTATTGATGAGCTGCAGTCCAAATCACCTGTAATCCTTCCAAATGTTTGATTGAAGAACTTGTTTTGCTGCATTTGAAATAAACTGAGAATTTTGCTGAGAATTTGTGGTGGGACTCAGGCAGCGCTGTTCTACGCGCCTCCATAACCGTCAGGGCCGTCGGAAAATTATCAGAATGTGAACGTTGGTGGGCAGTTGCATGAACACTTCCAGAAGCCCTGAAGCTTTTCTAAAGACGTTTTTCCACCAATATTTTGAAGACCACCAGATGCATGCCATGTGATTATGATGGTTTCAGCCAGTGTTTCGGGTATAGCCAGTGTTTCGGGGAGAGGGAGGTCTGGGCCTCCCTCTCCCCAGCCACTTCGTCCAGCTCCTCCGGGGGGATCCACAGGCGTTCCCAGGCCAGCCGAGAGACATAGTCTCTCCAGCGTGTCCCGGGTCTTCCCGGGGGCCTCCTACCGGTGGGACGTGCCCTGAACACCTCACCAGGGAGGCGTCCGGGAGGCATCGTAACTAGATGCACGAGCCACCTCATCTGACTCCTCTCGATGCGGAGGAGCAGCGGCTCTACTCCGAGCTCCTCCCGGATGGCAGCGCTTCTCACCCTATCTCGAAGGGAGAGCCCAACCATCCTGCGAAAGAAGCTCATTTCAGCCACTTGTACCCGCGATCTTGTTCTTTCGGTCATGACCCAAAGCTCATGACCATAGGTGAGGGCAGGAACGAAGATCGACTGGTAAATCAAGAGAACGGACCGGTGCAGAGTCCGCATTACTGCAGACGCCGCACCGATCCGCCTGTAGATCTCCCGCTCCATCCTTCCCTCACTTGTGAACAAGACCCCGAGGTACTTAAACTCCTCCACTTGGGGGAGGGTCCCCTCACCGACCCGGAGAAGAGACTCCACCTTTTTCGAGAACCATGGCCTCAGATTTGGAGGTGCTGATTCTCATCCCGGCCGCCTCACACTCGGCTGCGAACTGATCCAGCGAGAGCTGGAGGTCACGGACTGACAAAGCCAACAGGACCACATCATCTGCAAAAAGCAGATACCCAATCCTGAGGTCACCAAACCAGACCCCCTCAACACCATGGCTGCGCCTAGAAATTCTGTCCATAAAAGTTATGAACAGAATCGGTGACAAAGGGCAGCCCTGGCGGAGTCCAACCCTTACCGGAAACGAGTTCGACTTACTGCCGGCAATGCAGACCAAGCTCTGACACCGGTCATACAGGGAGCGGACGGCCCGTATCAGGGGGCCCGACACCCGATACTCCCGGAGAACACCACACAGGACTCCCCGAGGGACACGGTCGAATACCTTCTCCAAATCCAAAAAACACATGTGGACTGGTTGGGCAAACTCCCACGCACCCCCAAGGACCCCGCTAAGGGTGTGAGGTGGTCCACAGTTCCGAGACCAGGACGAAAACCACATTGCTCCTCCTGAATCCGAGGTTCGACTATCCGGCAGACCCTCCTCTCCAGCACCCCTGAATAGACCTTACCACGGAAGCTGAGGAGTGTGATCCCCCTATACTTGGAACACACCCTCCGGTCCCCCTTCTTAAAAAGAGGGACCACCACCCCAGTCTGCCAATCCAGTGGCACCGCCCCCGATGTCCACGCGATGTTGCAGAGTCTTGTCAGCCACGACAGCCCTACAACATCCAGAGCCTCGGAGATAAGAGAATCCACCTCCGAGTCCCCAGGCCCTGCCTCCTTACCAGGAGGTATGTCGGTGAGATTGAGGAGGTCTTCGAAGTATTCCTTTCACCGATCCACGACGTCCTGAGTTGAGGTCAGCAGCACACCATCACCACTATACCACTGCTTCCCCCTCCTCAGACGCCGGATGGTGGTCCACAACCTTTTCGAAGCCATCCGGAAGTCATTCTCAATGGCCTTACCGAACTCTTCCCATAGTCCGCTTGGCCTGCCGATACCCGTCTGGTGCCTCAGGAGTCCCACAGGCCAAAAAGGCCCGGTATGACTCCTTCTTGAGCTTGTGTTGCCGCCACGACAGGTCCACTCGGACTGAATGTCCCCCGCCTCCCCCAGGACATGGTCGAAGCTCTCCCGGAGGTGGGAGTTGAAACTCTGCCAGGGGTTCCCAGCAGACCCTCACAATATGTTTGGGCCTGCCGGGTCTGTCCGGCTTTCTCCCCCACCATCGGAGCCAACTCACCACCAGGTGGTGATCGGTTGACAGCTCCACCCCTCTCTTCATCCGAGTGTCCAGGACATGTGGCCGCAAATGACACAACCACAAAGTCGATCATCGAACTGCGGCCTAAGGAGTCCTGGTGCCAAGTGCACATATGGACACCTTTATGCCTGAACATGGTGTTCGTCACGGACAATCTGTGACGAGCACAGAAGTCCAGCAAGTGAACACCATTCGGGCCCAGATCGGGGGGGGGGATTCTTCCCGATCACACCCCTCCAGGTCTCACTGTCGCTGCCAACGTGAGCATTGAAGTCACCCAGGAGGACGAGGGAACCCCCAAAAGGAGCACTCTCCAGCACTCCCTCTAAGGACCCCAAAAAGGGTGGATACGCTGAACTGCTGTTTGGGCCATAGGCACAAACAACAGTCAGGATCCGTCCCCACACCCGAAGGCAGAGGGAGGCTACCCTCTCGTTCACTGGTGTAAACTCCAATGTACAGGCACTGAGCTGGGGGGCAACAAGAATCGCCATCCCTGCCCGTCGCCTCTCACCATCGGCCACTCCAGAGTAGAAGAGAGTCCAACCCCTCTCGAGGAGGCTGGTTCCAGGGCCCTTGCTATGCTTCGAGGTGAGGCTGACTATATCTAGTCGGAACTTCCCAACCTCGCGCACCAGCTCAGGCTCTTTCCCCATCAGAGAGGTGACATTCCACGTCCGTAGAGCCAGCTTCTGCAGCCGGGGGTCGGACCGCCAAGGTCCCCGCCTTCGGCTCCTACCCAACGCACCCGACCCCTTTGGCCCCTCCTGCAGGTGGTGAGCCCACGGGAAGGGGATCCCACGTTGCCTCTTCGGGCTGAGCCCGACCAGACCCTATGGGCAAAGGTCCAGTCACCAGGCGCTCGCCATCGTGCCCCACTCCCAGGTGGGGGGGAGGGGGGCCCGGTGACCCACGTCCGGGTGAGGGAAATGTCGGATCATTTATTTTACTCATCATAAGGGGTCGTTTTTGGGCTATGCTTTGTCTGGTCCCTCACCTAAGACCTGTTTGCCAAGGGTGGCCCTACCAGGGGCATAAAGCCCCAGACAACTGAGCTCCTAGGATCATTGGGACACGCAAACCCCTCCACCATGATAAGGTGGTAGCCCAGGAGGGGTATCT
Source organism: Arothron firmamentum (assembly GCA_016586285.1). NCBI lineage: Eukaryota > Metazoa > Chordata > Actinopteri > Tetraodontiformes > Tetraodontidae > Arothron > Arothron firmamentum. The sequence continues at coordinate 6,776 of BJFM01003940.1, read as the reverse complement.
GAAAGCCTAACACTTAAATACCTGTTATACATTCATGTCTCCAAATCTGAATGTTTACATTTTATCTCCATTCTAGCAACAGAAAAAGGCTGAGGTGATCCAGCGCCACCTAGTGTTGTTCACTAACTGCCATCCAGTCATCACAGACACAACTGGACCCACTGGTTTTTCTTGTAGCAGAAGGCTTCAGTTCTCTGGGACTGACTGCTGTTGCTTTTAGATATTATCTGTTTCTTGATTAAACTGATACTGCGATTCTGAGGAACACTTCCATCAGATGTCTGGGCTGTCTGTGACTGTTGGACACTACAAACATGTTTAAAAATGGTTTGAGGGCAAGAGTAACATTTCTGACAGCCGATGGTTACCTTGGACACATGCTCACAAACACAATCAGTTGATTGTGATTGTGAACACCCCCTACACAGCCGCCCTGCAGAAGAAGAAGAGATTACAGTCAGCAGCAAAGCACTGGAACGAGCGGATCCACAGCAGACAATCCTAGCCCCACACAGCCCCACACAGCTCCACACAGCCCCACACAGCTACACACAGCTCAACACAGCCCCACACAGTTCCACAAAGCCCCACACAGCTCCACATAGCTCCACACAGCCCCACACTATGGCTAAGGCTGACATATAGAACATTACAGAGGTTCATTTATATCTGCTACATATCTACATTTTACCTATGCAATAACACCTCATCACTGTACATCTAACTGGATGAGGCTGTTTCTATATGATAAGAGTAAAGAACTGGCCATTTGCTCATATTATTGAGCCAGGATGCTAGTCAGGCAGACTATGGCCGCCAGCCGGTGCTAATGTAGATACTGTTTGTGTTCCTTCCTGGACAATAAAAGTGCATATTGGGAATTATTCGGTGAAGGATAATGTGCGCGCATTCTCGCTAGACTTGTGTACAGTGAAGGGGGTCTTCATACGTAGGAGAGAGCGCAAAACAACATACTGCTCGGGTCTTGCATCCTACACACTCATCCCACCACCTTGTACACACAGGCTGGCTGTTGCTGTGTGAGGCTGCGCTCCTCCACTCTTGGTCCCCTCTTGGGCTGCTCTTGGTTTGCTCTTGGTCGGATCTTGGGCCGCTCTTGGGTTGCTCCTGGGCCGCTCGTGGTCTACTCTTTGTCGGATCTTGGGCCGCTCTTGGTCAGATCTTGAGCTGCTCTTGGGACACTCTTGGTTCACTCATGGACCACTTTTGGGCCACTCGTGGTCTGCTCTTAGTTCACTCTTGGTTCGTTCTTGGTCTGCTCTTGGGTTGCTGTTGGGCCGCTCAAGGTCCGCTCTTGGGCCGCTCTTGGGCTACTCTTGGGTTGCTGTTGGGCCGCTCATGGTCCGCTCTTGGTCCGATCTTGGGCCGCTCTTGATTCGCTCTTGGGCTGTACTTGGTCTGCTCTTGGTCTGCTCTTAGTTCACTCTTGGTTTGCTCTTGGGATGCTCTTGGGTTGCTCTTGGGCAGCTCGTGGTCTGCTCTTGGTCAGATCTTGGGCCGCTCTTGGTTGGATCTTGAGCCGTTCTTGGGACACTCTTGGTTCGCTCTTTGGCTGCTCTTGGTCTGCTCTTAGTTCACTCTTGGTTCGCTCTTGGGCTGCTCTTGGGTTGCTGTTGGGCCGCTCATGGTCTGCTCTTGGTTGGATCTTGGGCCGCTCTTGGTCTACTCTTGGTCTGCTCTTAGTTCACTCTTGGTCTGCTCTTGGTCAGATCTCTGGCTGCTCTTGGGCTGTCCCAGACAATTACTGCGAGTTCTGCTTTAACTTAATATCCTGAATTTGTGAAAGTGTGAAACAAAGTCTGGACTCACAAGCGGAAGCAGAAGCTGTAGTGTCAGTCTTTGTTGGCCCAGAAATGTCTGTAGAAACAAACCAAAAATCCCTAGATGCACTAGAAAAAGCTTTTACAAAAATAACAAACTACAAACACTAGCTTAACTAGGTTGAACTACTTCAGAATACAAATGTAAAACTAAGATGCACAAGGAATAATCCACTGGGAGCGCGAAGAAACACGAGAAAGTAAATCCCGGGGGATGCACAGAGAATCTAGCTGGAAAACAAACCCGGCCTTCAATAGGACACTGAATAGATTAGATTCAGATGTACACCAATTAGTCAGAGAAAAGGACACAGCAACAAAACAGGAAACAGAACTAAAACCACACAAAATAATAGAGTCTGCCTGGAAATGTTATAGAATTGTTTCATTTGTTGCACGATTATTGCTTTTTGAGCTCACAAGTTATTAGATGTTATATTTTTGCTTTCTTGAATATGTTTGCTTTTTATATTTATTTGGCTTTTCTTTTTTTGAGCGTGCCAACTGTGACCAAGCTACTCATGGTCAATGTGTTAGCATTTTAAAAAGAGCTTCACTGTCCCTGTCTGTCCAACTAAGAAGTGTTGTAGTTTCGAGGAGTAATATAAGATATATTTTTAAATCATTCTACATTTTGTCTGGGTACATTTGAACCTGTGTCCTTTTATTTTCCCCCAGATGGCGTTGTGGAGTGAAATCTTTATCATTTCTGTTGTTTCCTTTACTTCTACCCTCACGTCACCTGCCTTCCTACATTGAAGAAGTGATACGGAGGCGAGCTTGGAAAGACATTTGCTCTTTGCTGGTGGCTGTTCACCCTGACAGACTGAGCACCCAAACATAGCACAGACTCAAGTCCAGCAGGCTAACAAGTCGAGCTCAGACTGGTCAATCAAATACATCTGTCCCTAATCGATTGCTAAAAGCATGATAAAGATTGTGATATTTAGAATTAAAAAAAAAAAAATCACGTGTCTCCTTTAGTGCCCCATTGATAATATTCCGACATTCATGCTGCATTGTTTGTTGCACTGTGCAGCTGAAGCCACAGCTCTTCAATGCTGGGACAATGGTTTTGTTTTGATGCTTTTGTGTTGATGGAGGCCGTGGGTAAGGGGGGGCGCAGCAAGCGCGTGTGTGCTGATGTAGGTTTTACGTGCTGACATTCATTTGGATGACTGTTGTTGCAGGAAAGACAGAAAGACAGAGAGGAATAGAGAAGAAAAAGAGAGTACAGATGAAAAGGCCAGCCAAGGACAAGGAGCTGAGAAAGTGGTGACGTTAAGAGAACATCCACAAACATCTGATCGGCCTCAATGGGATCAAAGCGACTGAAAACTAATTGGAATTGTCAGCGTTAATTCGTCAGAGGTTTCTCTAACATGGACTAAACTCAACACACGCACGCTTGGCTGTCTGTGGTGAAGGAAGGATTGTGAGTATGCAGGAGTCTCCAGGGGCGACGGGTGTAGACAGCAGCTACACCAGCAACGTTCCAGCCTTCCTGACCAAGCTGTGGACCCTGGTGGAGGATCCAGAGACGAACCACCTCATCTGCTGGAGTGCTGTAAGTTCCACTTGGTCAATGTATGTGCAAATGCCATACCAGTGTGTGTGTGTGTGTGTGTGTGTGTGTGTGTGTGTGTGTGTGTGTGTGTGTGTGTGCATTTAGTCCCACGGCTTGAAATAACCTCTGTGAACACTAAGCAACCCAAAGCAAAGTGTGTAAACCTGCTATATAAATGTTATCGTTCCCACTCAGACAATCTCGCTTTTCTCATTTTTGTTATTAAGACAACGACAACTACGACTATGTGAGGCCTTTGTCTGTGATCTACTTATTGGATCTTACCAATTATCTTGCCTTGTTATTTCTTTTCATAACAAATTCCCCTGAGTCATATTCGGGTGTTGCGGTTGTCTGGTGAAGCCAGGTTGGTCCCAGGAGAAGAGCTCTGCTGCTCTATCTGCCTGTCCCTCCACACATCCACTCCAACCTCGCTTATATCAAACCCACTTACTTTCCAATCCTTAAAAACAAACTCTATACTGGATCATTCACAGCCTGGAGTGATTTAAAATCCCTCCGGCTTGATCACATGACAGAATAAAACATTGACAGTGAGCGAGAGAGCACGTATGGAGTGAGAACTCAAGCTGGTCCAGGCAGCAGCCCCCGAGCACAGGCCCTGCTGAGTAACAGAAGTGGACTGGTTAAATATTTGAAGCAAAGCCACAGAAGACAAAAACACAAATCTGCACAAATCTGAAAACCCGCTCGTGTTTAGGCTGGTTTTGGACCATGGACCTTAGTGATCAGTAGTATGAAAAGGATCAGCAGATGGAGGCCAGGAGAGGGAGAAAATGTTCTGTCATTCAGTGTGCACCACATCCTCCACCAACTGAAGGTGAGAGCAGGACGCGTGGCTGAAGGATGAGCAAGAGCTTTGCAACAGTCCAGAGATCAGAGGTGCCAACAGCTCAAAGTGCTGTGATGTTTTTTTGTTTTTGTTTTTTTTTTTGCTGTGGCCCAATACAAGAACGCAGCCAGTCTAGTTTTTAATCGAGCGGTAATGTTACATGCTAGCAAATACGTCTTCTAGTAGAGGCAACCCTTTCCACAAACTTGTTGAGACATGTGAATGTGGGTGGTCCTGTGGCGGATTGAGTGTCTGGTTCATACGTAATGACCGTGTCCTGCGTGTTGCATATGGAACTGTGCTAGTGCATGTTTGTGACCAACTGTAGCATTGCTTCAACACCCCTCTTCCAACCTTACCATTTGCGCAAAGTGCGCTGTGCTCAAGGATGGTTCAGTTGCACTCACACGAGCCAAAGAATGCTGACTTCAGTGGGAACAAGGTGGTTGGAGGTTTGCATGTAGCCCCATACAGACCGTAACTGCTGTGTTTCCTTTGGTCCTCTTTATGAGGCTGCTTGTGCGCTTCAGAGTTTGAACATTCACAAGCAGATAGTAGTGACAGACTGAGTCACAGGAAGGCAAACAGCTAGCAGTCATTCAAAGCATTCTGGCTTCAGGATTTGCTTTAGGACCCTTTGACCTGTGGAATGTGAGTAACCAAACCAAGTGCCTTTGTGTGGCGCTGGGACGTGAGACCATTATTGTCTCAAAGTTGGTAGTTATATGGAAAATAACGGCAAGCTATTGGGTAGCTTTGGGCCTTAAGGTAGAGAAATCCATTATTACACACACACACACACACTCACACACACACACACACACACACACACACACACACACACACACAGAGTTGACATTAATGGACAAACGAATCTCTTTCAGTCTGGGACGAGTTTCCATGTTTTCGACCAGGGACGCTTTGCTAAGGAAGTCCTGCCAAAGTATTTCAAACACAACAACATGGCCAGCTTCGTCCGCCAGCTCAACATGTGTGAGTAGCCTTCTGAGGGCATAGAAAGCTCCGTGTATGAGTTCAGCATTGCTGGAGGTGTGCTGTGTGTTTAGATGGCTTCCGGAAGGTGGTGAACATTGAGCAGAGTGGTCTGGTGAAGCCTGAGAGGGATGACACAGAGTTCCAACACCTCTATTTCCTCCAAGGACACGAACACATGCTGGAGCACATCAAGAGGAAGGTATGGAGCTGATGTACACAAGGACAAACTGATGCAACTTTATTCCTAAAACAATTCAAGTTTAGTTTGTAAAGGACACACATTTTTAATTAATTAATCAATTTAAGGGTTTTCACAAAAAATCCGACAAACCCGACAAAGGAAAAAAAAACGTCTATCAGCCGACAACACTGGAAGGTTGACTTTGATGGCACAAGGCTACTCTTCTTCTCAGGTTTCCCTGGTGAAGAGTGAGGAGACAAAGGTCCGTCAGGAGGACCTGAGCAAGCTGCTGTATGAGGTTCAGCTCCTGAGAACACAACAAGACAATATGGAATGTCAGATGCAGGATATGAAACAGTGAGTAAACTCTGTGTGTGTGTGTGTGTGTGTGTGTGTGTGTGTGTGTGT